>BGPR01002168.1:0-14406 GCA_013235015.1 Araneus ventricosus
ACAATGTGACCTTGATATTACACACCTCAGATCCCTAAGAAATATAGCTTTATTTTGAGATTGAAATACATATTAAATGTAAGCATTAACTTTCATTTCTAAAAACTAATTCATGATGCATTTTAATGAAGTTAGTTGCAATTATGTAGCTGACTATAGCTTGCAGTATTAAAATGTAAATATTCTTTGTAGTCAATGTATTAAATTAATAGTTATCAATGAAAAGGCTTTATAACATGACTGCTTTCTCTATATAATTCTTATTTATAAACAAGTTTAATTGACAGACAAGATCAGATTTTACATGAATGTAGATAAGCGCAAAAATACAAAGATTTCACTGAAATTTATCTGAGGCCAGTTCATTTTATGAATTATCGCATTGCTTCTTTACTGAACTCAACACATATGCATTGGAAATGAAAATTCAGATATGCACAAAGTTATTATCATTGAAATCCTTCATTTTATACAAGTTTTAATAAAAAATTGCTAGTGTTAAGCTTTATTCTATCTATTCTGCAAATTGCTTTTATAAAAAAAAAAGTGACACGCTAAGTCAAAAGTCTAAAAAAAAAGGGGTTAAAAATATTTTAACTTGTTATTAAGAACCATTAAACCACATGAATGTTAGTAAATTATTTTAACTTTATATATTTTCCATTACAAATTTATAAAGTAATTTGAGGTGGATAATAACTAATATGTTTAAAGAAACACATAGACTTAAAAACACAAAAAATATAAAGGATACTGTGAACTAAATCTGAATATTTAGAGATTTTTATTATTAAACTTAGTAACAGTCCTAAGAACAGAAGTGGTCAAAAATTAATATTGTTACAAGAAATTGTACATAAGTTAAAATTACTATAATAAATAAAATACATAATCGCCCAAAGGAAAATGAAGTTCTTTCCTCTTGACGTTATTTTAATTTATATCTGATTTTAAAATATATCAAACTACTAAGAAACATAATAAATATAAATGTTATTTCAATAAATGTTAATTATTATTTCTCTACAACCCCACAAATGAAGTTGAGCAAATTGTTCCAATTAATAATAAAAAGTTCAATATACTAGGCAAGACTTTGTAAAAATTATGTACAGGGTTCATCATATGTTCATTAAAACTCTAAAAACTCATTAAAAGGGAAAAAATGATGAAAAATTGTGGTTTACATGAATAATCAGTAATAAATCCAATTTTTCATTTAAAAAAAAAAGAGCTCCAGAAGTCACCAATAGTGGGAGCTGAAGTTAAATTTTAAGCAGATTTATGCAAATTAGGTTTTTAAATTATGCACAGTGAACCAATGTTGTGCACGGATTTGCAGAAAACTATTTTGCTCGGAGGCATAATCTTAATTGCTTCCATTTAGAATTCTAATCTCTAGAAATTCATTCATATGCAGTACACTGCAGAGCATTGGTAGTGTTGCCTTATTGAAAGAAGGCCAAAGAAATAGTAGAAATTGCAAAAGTAATTGGCAGTGAAGGATTTTCAGAAATGGAAGAAGTCAAAGAATCAACAAGAATGATGATCGAGAAGTGACAAATGAACTGGATGAACTTGTAACACCAGAGAAGTACAGCTATAGAGAAGATAAAGCACCTTTAACATACAAGAAGTTAAATGAATTGTTTAAAAAGGAACTGCCAGATTTTGTTATGGAGATTGACCAAAAAGAAGGGCACTTCATGAGAGGCATTGAAAAACTCTATACTCCTTACAGTGAAATTTCTCAAGAGCTGCATCCAAAGCAAAAATCACCAGCTTTTTTAAAAAAATTGTATAATGCACCTACTTACTAAGCAATAATGAAAAAATTCTTTTAATCAACATTTGTTTTACTTTTTTCCTTTTAATTATAATAGTATTTAGGTTTGTTTAAATTATACACACTTTTTAAAATTTGAACTATACTCAACACATTTTTGCCATAAAAGCTAACTTTTGCGGAATGAGATTTTGGCAGGTGTGAAATGTATTAACAAAATATTTCCCTGTTCTCCAACAGTTTATCGTACCTGGATATATGTGAATTCTTCATTTGTTACCAGCAGTACACTACTATTACTATATCAAGTGGTGTTGATTAAGCTCTTTTACTTGGAATGGTTTATCAGCAAGAATTGGATTTTAAAAGTTTCACAAGGTAAAAGGACTCAAGATGAGAAAAGAGCCCATTTCATCTACTGAAATACTGAAGCTTTTCCAACGCCTCAAAGACCCACGTTATTTGAAGGAATATCCATGAAGTAGCAAGCTATCTTTAACAGAGGGATAGATCACTACCCTACAACGTGTTATGGAGGATAAGGCAGCTAAATCATCCATAGGGAGTAGTAGTGCTCATGAAGCTAAAGATGATGCTTGAATCATCTATTTGATGCATCCGTCATGGGATCTTGCATTTGTACCTATAAAAAATGCAGTCACTTTCCAATTATTACCACCGGATAATACAAATAGGGAAACATTGGGCATGTGAACTCTGACAAAAATTAAACAAGAACTACGATGGTTATTTAATATCTTGTGACCTGATGAAGTCCAATTTTACACTACACTGGGGATTTCAACACACAGAACACTCGCATATGAACAACAATGAGTCCCAGCAAGTACATGACAAAGCTGCTGCATTCCTTCCCATGTGACAGTTGGGTGTGGTTTCAGTGCATCTTTCATTGTTCGCCCCTTCTTTGAAAAATGTCGCCTGGCATCTTGTTGGAAAACTTGCACAATAACTAGTTAATGATATCTCATTCTTTAATGTAAACATGTTCTGCCTGCCTTGCAGAGAGGAGTGTTGTCTGCAGTAATTATGCTTTCTCACAACACTAAAAAAAAAAAATGTAACATTTCGTAATATTTGTATACTTTGTAATATTTGTCAATACTCAAGAAATAAAATTCATTACATCTTTAAGAATGCTTTAAATGATCACAAATGCATTCTAATAGTAACTCCAAGCTAATAAAACCGATTTCAAAAGAATAAAAAATACCTTGATGTTTGATAATTTCCCGAACTCCATGAAAGAAACCTCGATACTTTGGTTTTGCTGATTGCTGGTCATCGATGAATTTTACTTTTACTGTTTCCATAGGAGTTACAGCAAATATGGCTTCAGCGACACCTGCTCCCAATCCACATAGCAAGCGTTTTGAAGGAGCCAAATTCCCTTTCTCGTCAACACTTCTTTTCTTCAATGATTCGAATGTACCGAACCTAGAAAAGCAATTACAATGTAAAAAGCTATAAAAACAAGTTCCTGTAATAATAAGTCTATTTAATATTCAACTAATAGAAGAGTAAATAAATTCATAAAAAGGCTATTTCAGAATGAAATTAGACTTTAGAAAAAGCTATGAAGAATAACTGTATTAAAAACAGGGACACCAACTATTTGATTGAAACAAAGGGAACTTTCAAATACAGATGCTAAATTAATAATGATAGTTTGCCGTTTAAATGGTAAATTCAAGTTAAAAGCAGCGACAGTTAGCCTATTAGGGCTGCAGCACCCCTGCATTCATTTTTTTAAAATTTTATTTGATTATTTTTCCACACTGAAGAGCACAGTCAACAATGAAAATGAAAAAAAAATAATGAAAATCAAGAACAAAGGCAGAAAATGGATAAATAAGTAAGACATACACAAGTTGGGGCTGCTCAGAAACAGCTCTCGAAAGATTGAAATTCACTCACTGTGCAATAGCTAAGCGGGCATTTTGAAAGGCGAAACCAAAGTTTCGTCCCAATGAATTTGGGGGTGGCTCAGACTGCACTCGCTACAGTCTTTTGGCCAACAATCAACTGTGTGATATTCCTTTTTTTTCTCCCTCCCAACCAAGGGTGACCTTCACTCTCATTTGTTTTTCTTCACTAGTTCTCATTTGCCATTATTTGGTTACTAGAAATACCAGCACGGCATTGCCCGTGGTGTCACGACTTCAACAAAATGAAAAATAAAGCCCACATACAATTACATAAATGAAAGTTATGAAAATGAAATCAAAACAGAAAAATATATTGATTTTGCCCGCTTCTTTTTCCTCTCAACAATGACATTTAAAACTGTAAGAAAACAGTACCGAGTACGCTAATACAAAACAATATTAAAAAATTACAATGTGAAATTCATTACACCACAAGCAAAGCAAAGAAATATATTAAAAGATGCTTAAAAATAATAATTAGTCACTGAGAAAATAAATCACATCTGTGTAGAATGCGAAAATAATGATATCATGTGCCGCAAGGAAGCTTAAGTTGACATTTAGATCGAATTGTAAAAATACATGCTGGGAGGTGTAAGTAACCTTGGATCGAAAGCTCCAATTCGGTCTGCGAGAGAAAATGTTTGAACTGTCCAATAAAAAAAAATATATAGAAAATCAGAAAAAAAAAGATATTTTGACTGTTCTTGTTTTAAAACGGGGATAAATATTCCAGTTGTTACCTGAAGAAAATTGAAAATGATAGCGTTATTATAACATCGGATGCAAGAAAACAAAAACTGAATATTGTTTAAAAATTTCTCAAAATTCAGTAAATTACATTGGAAATTCAAAACAAATTTCATCAGAATGAAAATCGTTTGCTCTTTCTGATGGTGCATCTATTTTTTCGTATAATTATCTAAAGACTAGCAGTACGCGCACGACGTTGCCCATGGAATCAGGACTTCAACAAAATGAAGGAGAAAAAAAAACAAGGAAAAAAAAGGAAAAAACGTCTACAATGGCATGAAAAAGTTCTGAAAACAAAACACACATTATTAACTTTCCCACTTATTTTTCTTTGTGATAATGGTATTTCAACTGTAGAAAAGCAATACAGAGTACCTTAATCCGAAACAATATTAAAAAAATTGCAATGTGAAAATGATTAACATACAGCAAGCAAAATATGCAAGACATAAACATGTTAAGACACTGCCAAAAATAATAATCAAAGTCATTCAGTTGAAGGTTATGACGTATCCTACGTTCTGCACCGTCAGCCAATGAAATTGCAACAATGTATGTTGGGTTTTCCGGAGAAACTTCCGTGGAGAATGCTTGCTAAAAAAAAATCTTTCAACTGACCAGGAAAAAACTAATTTAAAAAAAACGGAAAGATATTTTAACTATTAAATTCGACAGAACCTTTCCAGTTATAAGCTGAAAAAAACTGAAAATAATAGCGCTATTAAAATCTTGGATGCAGCAAATTTAAAAACAAAAATAAAATTCCAATGGCAAAACTGACTATTTAATAATTTCTCAAAATTCAGTAAATTATGTTGGAAGCTCAAAACAAACTTCACTAGAATGAAAATTGTTTGTTCTATCCGATGTTGCAATGATTGTTTTTATACGATCATTAGAAAAGATACTACAGTTGTAAACGTGCCAAAAATGACCCAAAACATTAAAATAAAAAATTTTCTAGATTGAATTTTAAATTTCCGGCCTTGAGGTGCATCGTGTCACCTTTACAACTACCTGTGTGCCAAATTTCATGGCTGTGAGTGCAATAGATTTGTCTGGACATCGCACACACACAAACATTGCATTTTACAAGTATAGATGGTTTTGCTTTCAATATGTGCCCCAACGAAAACTCGTCTGTTTTAATACATATTTATTTTCTTTCATTAGAATTTACTCACAGAAAGATATGTCGATTATTTTCTAAGATATAATTCAGATAGTTACAACTAAAAATTTGGGGTATTTAGAAGTAAAACTGGTTTTTTAAAATTCTATTTTAATTATAATATCTTAAGGTTTGTTTTTTTTTTTTTTTAATTTTTTGCAGCCCTGTTTGTTTCTGAGCTGGTGAGCCATCACTGGTTAAAAACTTAACAGCTTCATAATCTAAAAATTTAAAATTTATCTTTTCAGCTATTTAAAATTTAATACAATACTATATGTTAAAACTTTTAGATTACTTGTAATTATACTTTTAACAAATTTGTCACAAAAGATCTGGTTATTGTAATGGCAACAAGATTTGAAATTAATGGATAACGATAAGTGTAGCTATACATTACAATTTATTATCTTTCAACTGATTACTATGCTGAAATAAATAGACAAATAGTTCAGATAGTTATGGCAAAAGAATATTTTGTTTTTTAGACCTATCAACAGAACTCTTATCCTGAAATTTTTCCCCTTTACAGGCAGTATAGATTATGTATATAAATTTTTCCCTTGGTTTGTAGGCCATTACAATTGTTATAGCACTACATAATTAATTAGGTGTTCACTCTTCCCATCTAATGAATCATCTCTCCTTTAATCATCCTATATGTGATAAGAAGAGTCACTGCTAATGAAGGAAAAGAATAGCAACTCCACAAAATTCTACTTTTCACTGTTGGAAAAGGAAAGCATTTTTCCAATTCTTCAAACTTCTCATATCAAGAAGATATTCGAGATTTCATCCAACTCTTTTTTTCTAAATATTCATTACAACTAACAAACAAAAGTTGATAATCTAACTAAGCATTATGTTACCTTACTCAATGGTGGATCTTGACAATATGAGGTCACAGCCACAAAATTGTTGCGATGCCTCTCGCCCGTCTCAAAGTTATAAATTCACCACTGGCTTAGCACTATCACGCATGACAAAAAAATTTTGAGGTCCCTCCCCTCAAGGTCTTGAGGCAAGCATCTTAGTGCCTGCACGAAAAAAATGCTACTGGCCTTCCAATCAACGATTTTTATGTTCATTTAAAATCTTGTAAGATTTTTCCTATTTATGTGAAAGGTTATTAAATTTTTGACTAGTGAGTAACATTTTTTTTACTACAAAAGGTGACATTTATATTAAAGGATTAAACAAACTATGCAAAAAAAACCCCATAATACCTGAAAAATTAAACTCCTTCAACTTTGACTAACTTTTGAGTCATTTCGGAAATTAGACTATAGATATATAAAAGAAGAACTATTCCAAAATTTGCATTTGCTAATTTTATGAAATTCTTGAATTTGATTTTTCATATTCTACATGAAACACTTTGGAAAAATAGCTTGGATGACTTTTAAAGACATCAAAAATTATCTTTAAAAAACAATTCAAAAGATATCAGAACTAAGAAATACTGGCAAAGTCTAAATAGTTTAGATTTTTTACAACATTAACTTATTTTGTAATAATACAAACCAGTAAGATGCATTACTGGCATGTAAGCATATTATAAATAAGAAATGCAAATTTCTTGGCATTTAAAGATGTTGCATACAAATATATAACAATTACTTAGAATTTTTGAATAATCAACTGCAGAAAATCAACATGTAGAAATCTTACTGATAGAAAAGTGAACAAACTGAAATATAAATTTAAGTTAAAACCATATCGGTAGTATTATACTACTACTAGTAGTAGTACATTACTAATAGTAGTAATACTACTAATAGTAATAGTAGTATTTAATCCTGTAAACATTCAGCATTTTGGTATTCTTTTAACTGATTGATAAATTCTAACACCTTTTAACTGATTGATAAATTCTAACACCAAAGCCTCTACCAGATGCATTTAAGGTTTAAAAATTAGAAAAAGACTCATTGCATAAGGACACATAACACCCATACAGAGATGGAGAAATTCTTACATATGCTAAATTATGTATGAATTGCCACCTTTAAAATGTATTCAAGTTTTGGGTAATAAATATGATGACCTTAATTCATAACAGAATATTTTTAATGGAATGCAGTAAGAATAGAGTTAGATAAAGTATGAAATCTACTTAATTACCTTTCTCAGAATGTATAAATTAAGGTAATCTAAAAAAAATGTGATGCCTTCATCTGCTATTAAATCTAATACTGACAGATCATGCTCATTCCTGATAATAGAACATACCTCTAAAATGTTAAACTAAAATTATCAAGTTTATTTCTACCTATAATAAGTAACATGATGATGTGGTATGCCACGAAATTATTTGTTGTTTCAGCTGTTATAACAAAATGCATTAAGGTTAGTCATTTCCTAAAAATACATTTATAGCTCCCTTTTCTATTTTGAAATTCTAAATGCTTGCAATTATCTAGTAAATGCTCAATAAAATTACAGAACTACTAGCATTCCAAAGAGAAGCTGGACAAAACAATGTGCATCATCTATGTTAAACAGTTCTATTTTATGTATAGTTATTTTCAAATACATATTTTCGAATACATATGGCTATGATAAAGGGTCTTTAGTCTTTGAAGGGATACTTCTTAAAATTCTTACAAAAAGTTTGTACCTATAGTTGATCAATAGAAGCACATTAAACATTAGGTTAATGAAATTTTAAGTATGTTCACTAATTTCCTCATTTAACAAACAATACATACACCATCTTATAATGTATTTCAAATACAATGCAGAACATATAATGTTAAAAATGTAAGATTTCTCTTAATGCTTATTTCATTTCACTTAAAATAAAAGACTAAAGATTCTTGTATATGATAAAATCTTCTAAATACACACAGTTCAGGCTCATGTTCAAGAATATCTTTCCATTTTAGTTTCACTTTTAAAAAAATTAGCCAGATGTCAGATACAAACTTTGTCGACTAGCTTTTATGACCAGCTCTTGTATGATTAAACATTGTCCAGTTGGGTAACTTTGTAAACTTCTGTGCAAGGGCCTATTATAAGCCTCTTTTTTTTTAATTTTGATTCGACAAATTAAAAAACATTCCATGTAGGAATTCCCTTAGGAGATGCAAGTGGTAGTGCATCTTTTGCAGTGATATCGGTACAACCAAGACTGGCAGTTTTACTCTCCGAAATGGTTATCAGTGGACCGACAGAATTTTAATGGATATAGTAGAAAAAAAATTGTAGATCACCAAGTAAAGATAATACTAATATAGTACTTTCATTAAGCAGCATAAATTAACCATTGTTCCATTTCTAAAATCATGAATCAAAAAATATATTCTATAGTTTTCCAGCATCAGTTACAGAATCAATCATTAAATGGATGCCTTCTTCCCTATTCATAGAATGTCAAAGTCAGACAGAACACCACTTCTAGATGATTACAAAATTAATGTTGCTGGAGACCACAAACCAAATTGGACCACAGTGCTAATAAATGCTGATGCTAGTCTTAAATTTTTAAAAAAAAAGGTTTTGTGTTTTATTCAGTTATGTTTTTGTATGACTGTTTCATTATTTATTAAAGAAGGATAATTGATGCTCCTATAGACCAACTTGAAGTAATAAATAATAATCAGTGATTAATAATGAGAGGTCAATTAAATTAAAAATGATTCAAAGATGGACTAAATACTTTTGAAGCAGCCTTGGAACACATCAAAAAAGCAGAAGAAAGGGAAGTTACAATATGATGCTTTTCACACAATTGGTGCAATACAGTCGATACAGAATATTGATTTGCAAGGAAGCAACTTACCATCACAAATTACCTTTAAAAACCAAACTGTTTTATATTTATAGAATCATTTTAATACTTTATTAAGAGAACCCTAGATCGGGGCTTTTTAAACTAAATAAGAACCCTGAGCTGCGGGGGAGACAGAGGACTGCCGAGAAAAATTTGGAGATACATGCAAAATCTGGCAGAGTTGTTTCAGATTCCTTAACATTTCCAAGTAAAAATATTTAAAACCAATATATTTTCTTTAACTATTTTATTAAAACACAAATAGCAACTTTTTAAGCAAATTTTCTTTGTCTTTAATGCTTTTTTTTTTAACGGAGAGTTGAGACAATCCCAAAAACCGAGTTGTAAAAATTTTCCATATCCAAGATTACAAGTGGAAAAAGTTTAAGAAGTGTTGCCCTATATAATTAGTCTCTAATAATTCGAATTTATTATGTATATTATGTAATTTTCCTTTTATCTTGAAACGAACAAGAGATTAAAGTCAAAACATAGCATAGAATATATATCACATAAAAGTTATTCTTCCTTTACTTTCCCAATTATACAGCATTTCCACTTATCCGATATAAGCAATTCCCTATTTATGTTGCATAGCTGCAAGACTGTACTGAAAACCCACAATAATTTAGAATTCTAGATTTTCCTTGTACTATGAGGCTATTTTCTTGCATGGAAATAGTGACAAGATGTTTTAATCTTTGATAATTTTCTTACCTTCCAATTCTTATCTTTACAATTCACAAATTTAAATAAATTTAATATGTTTATAAATGTTTCAAATCTGCTTTAGATTAATGCACAATCCAAGAGAAGCAAGCCTGCACACAATAGTGAGTATTTTTCATCTCCAACTCCTACAACTACAGGATAAAAAGAAAACAGGGGCATATTAAGTATTTATTCACTTAAACATGCAACTACCGATTAAGGAAACAAAATCTAAACGAGCATGAAAGCCAAAATTAACAAACAAAAGGATAAATATTTTAAACAAGAATTTGAAATCAAAATAGATTACACAACCTTATACCATAACAGCTTCCATATTCCTTTATTGTTAATTTAATGTGATGAAGAAACAGCAATACAAAACAAAACGAGTGAAATATTCATTTGCAATGCCCTTACCTGTTAGTAGGCTAAGCCCTGATGTTTTGCATCATTTGAATTGCAGCCTGAAACTTAATTCGGAGCTAATTTTTTAGCTATCAAGGTGCAGAAGAATTTGCTTGGTCAAAAGAATTGGCTGCCGATATAAGGGCCTCTTAGTGAGTAGCTTAGCAAATATTTTATGTACTAAAGAAGGAAAAAGAAATTTACAATAGTTAGCACTCTGTAATTCAAAAGATTCGAGATTAATGAATTCCGTTAATAAATTAAAGTTACTAAAATGCGATTTGAGGAAAGGAAGTATTAATCAAGCCAATTAGAAAATAAAATCAAGCAGTTAGTCAGGAAAGGCGACAAGATTCAGTATAATTTAGTTTCATTCATAAAAGTTTTAGTTTTTAATACTATGTTTTATGCTCCATTAGTAGAAGAATTGCAACAGGAGAAGAGTAATCGATTGTCTGAAAAGAAAGCTTACAAAGACGAGGGTCTAAAACTTCAATAGGCCTTCCTTAGATTCTGCAGTGTTAAATACAGCATATCTTCCAAGAAAAAATACATATAAAGGTAAGAAGCAACTTGACAAGAAATGCTAACATTAGAAATTCTGTTTCAAGTTGGGTAATAACAAGCAAATAAATTACAAAAGCTTTTTTTCAAGATTTTACATCGTAGACTTCCAGTACCTTTATACAATGTTCTTCAATAAAAACTCCATTATACATATTTTCTTTAAACACATGTAAAAAGAGAAAGTAATTTGTGCAATACTTCCCAGCAAAACAAGATGGAAAATTTTATGCTCAAATAATTTAGTGAAAACGAAGAATTATACTTTAACACACAATTAAAATGGTAAGACTTAAGTTTGATGTGCGGTTTCCCGCCAAGTTGGCAAAAATCACGCCAACTATGAAATACTCGCCAAAAGCCCGCCATATTTTCATTAAAGGGTTGCAATAAAATAACTGACGTGCACCACATTTGGCGAGAAATCGCCAGTAAAAAAATCAACTTTGGCGAACGCACATTAAACTTAAGTCTAGCCATTAAAATTAGCATGCAGTTTCTTTGGAATAACAAGCTCTTCAGTAAGAATGCACTGAAAATGTATGTTATTGAATAAAAACATTAGCTTATTTACGAACTAAAAATCCATTTGATTAAACATGCAAATAATTAGTATTGCTATAATTAGTAAAGGTTAAATATTTCAAATATGTGTTAATTACTTCAGTTTGCACTAATACATAAAATAAATGTGATTAAAAACTAATTTTAAATACAGAATAAGGAAACCACGGTGGTATTAAAAATAAGCATTTAAAAATTTTATATTACATGTTTGAATTTTAAATTAAAAAAACAAAGAAGGCTTTAAAACTACTACACAATACATAATTTCACTTGCTAAGTCTTTATTTATAAATGTTTGACTAATACAGTTTTAAAATTTTAAGAGAAAAAAAATTAAGAACCATTTCAGAAAAAAATTATTTTACTGTCTTATTTATCATACAATCAAGAATTTTGGGATGAAAACAGAATTAAATTATATGAAACAATTTTTTTTATTGAATATATTTTAAAAGAAGTTAAATTTATAATGTAATAAACAAAACTAAAATATTGCACTAGGAACTTTTAAAATCTAACCCATTATATTTACAACATTCTAACGAGACTATTAAACTTAAACTTCATTTTAATTATTATTCTAAATGCTTTTTTAATTTAATTATATTTTTAAAAAATAAGACATTGTCTAACAAGATTCCATAAATGTGCAACAGATTTCATTTTATTTTGAATACACTAGATTGTTTCCTTTTCAAATACACAAGTAAATAAATTTTATTTTGATATATACAGAATGAAAATTCAGATACAAAAACAATAAAGTAGCATAAATTATACTATTTTGAAGTTAATAGTAATATTTTTATATTTCCCGTTCAGAATTATTTTCTTATAGTGACTCCAGAAATGCAAGTTTTTACAAGTACTTGTCCTTAATTCTAAAAGTTTGCATATCAAAAGTAAGTTATTTTTCACAAACTATTTCAGATCGTAAGGATAATAAAACTACTACATCAACATTTTTGTTCTACTCCAGCTTTTAGTTTTGAAGTCTTAAAATTCTATAAATTAACTGTATAGCATTTATCATTTCTCAAAATCATGCAAAAGTTTCTTTTTAGAAAAGTTTAACCACTCTAATCTAGATTAAAAATAAAGCTTTAGAAAACATCACGATAGGACTGTAAAAATAGGGACAGACTTTTGTAAGTGCAAATACACAAATCCACTAACCTAACAGCTGACTTGGGTACAGAACCATAAATCAGAACACTTAGTCCACGATACAATCCTTTAACACCATGGCTTTTAACAGTTTGTTTCACGACATCTGCGATTCCCGAATACCGTGGTTTAGCGGAACGCTCATCCAATTGCAGTTGCGTTTTCACATATTCAGTCGGAAATGTGATACAGATTTCTATTCCACCGGTTATACCACCTGTGAAAAATTTATAAAAAAACCATATAATATTCACATAACACTTCTAGATTAAAATACAGTTACACAACACATACACAATGAATGATGTTAAGTAATAATTGGCGAGATTTCGTAAATTTAACAGTAAAATAAATTTAATTTTAGTTACCCGCTAAAATGCCCTTTAACGTTTTCCGAGAAGGAAAAAAACTATCGGCAGTTAAAGCAGCTCCAGATACAAGCATGGAAGGTCGAGAGAAGGGATTGCGAAATTTTTCTCTATCCATTTTTCAGGAAATTTGAGTATAACAGACAATTTTGAAAATCAAAACTGCAGATATTGCTCGAATGGCTACAACAGATGGAATAAATTATAGCGGCAGCGACATAAGTGATTACCGAAAGATAATTCAAAAACAGGGAAACAGAATTAATTGGGTCAAACAGCACACGAGGAAACTCAAATATTAATACAGAACGATAAAAATTCTACACAACCCTCCATCCAGCCAGAAACTAAATCATAATGTTTATGAAAGGTAGCGTTGCCAGAGCAATTATCTCCTTTCCCCTAAAGAGAAATCTACAAATGTCAAGGAAATTTCCCTGCGCGCAAGAGGTTCATATAAAAACAACCACGAGGTGTTTTATGATTGGTTCAACTTACTCACCTTAGATTACTATTGGTTGAAAATGACACACCTTTTTTGTGATGCAAGACATCTGTAGGGAAAAATCGAAAAATGATTCTTTCCTTCGGCCTTTGCTTCAGAGTGCTCGTCGCACTGGAGTAAAAAAAAAATTCTGGAAACATACATGAATCCACACTCTCAGGAATCCTCACCCCCAGAAAACATTCCAAATCGTTACAGTACAAATAAATAGTATTCTGATCAATTTTTCTAAAGTAACAAGGTTTTACTTTTGCAGCTATCAGTATCAAATAAATATCCAGATAGCAACTTTAGTTTGCAGCAAAGTTTCAGCAATCTTGCTCTGGAAATCTGCAAGCTTGTAACAAATTTGACACTGCAAGAGTGCAAGCTTGAAACAAGTTAACGCAAACAAGTCAGTCACCACGCGTCAAACTTGTCACAAGCTTGCCGCGTCAAACGCATTGCAAACTATAGCAAAAACAGAATACGAACACAACCTTGGATTCGAACTCCCGACATCTCACTTCCTAAACATGTCGCCCTAATCATTCTGCCAGCTAGACTCTGAGAGTAGAAGATAGATTGTGCTAATACATCGTGCATACGATTTATTTAAAATTATTTTCTTGATTTCAATAATTTTTAAATTTTTTGTTGAAAATACTATTAACGGGTCTATTCTGGTACCCCCGGTTGGGTTGGG
>BGPR01002168.1:14506-32555 GCA_013235015.1 Araneus ventricosus
CCCAACCAAACCGGGGGTACCAGAATAGACCCCCTTAATTACGAAATTAGGGTTCAAAAGTATTTACTTTTAAAATGGGACAAATTGTAAGTTATTATTTTTCAACAAACATTGACTGTTTTTACTTTCTCGTATACGAAGTATACCAAGAGAAAGTATTGTAATCGTCAAAAAATTCGAACTCGAGATTTTGACGAATCTCCACGTTTTAGACCTTCCTGATTCCAAAAAAAAACAATTTTGGAATTATGTCCGTCTGTGTGTATGTCTGTGTATCTGTGAACACGATAACCCGTAAACTATTAGAGCTACGGGGATGAAATTTGGTATGTGGTCTTTAAACATAATTTGTAGGTTTCCGTCAAATTTTGGACGAAATCCGTCCACGGGAAGTCTGTCTGTCTATCTGTCCGCGGTCATGTTTGGTACACAGTTTTATCATCATGAATGTAGGTCCGTATAAAAGTTTGGGCCAAATCCGTCAAAGGGTTGAGTGTCTGTCGGTCTGTATAATCGCATACTTGTAAAAATTATATCTCCTAAACCCATTAGCTTAGATAAATCAAAATTGGTATGACGTTTGCTAATATTAATTATAGATCTGTGCTCAAATCTCGTTTCAATCCGTTGAAAAAAGGTGTCCAAATTGCATATTTGGTTCAAAATGCACATTGCGACTGTGTGTTGGCGAGCGTTTCGCTTATTTTGCTCAAGTTAGCATAGTTGGTATTTGACCTTGGCGAAGGAAATTGTAGCTTCGGACGCGCTTCGAAAATTATGGCAACCACCTGAACCCGAAAGTTCGTTCTGGACATTCTCCAGATGGAAGGTATGGTGAAATCTTGCTTGATAAATGTAGTAAGATTTCGTTCTCAAAAACTTTAAATAAAGTTTTGTACCTCAGAGCGCTTAAAAATTGAGAACTTAAGCAATGTTTTTTAAATTGTTATCATTTTCCTTTTACACATAATCATAAAAATGGGCGCAGGTCATTTAAAAATTATAATGACTCAGAGTTTAGGAAGCAAACGGGGCAAATAGTATACGGCACGTATGGAAACCCTAGTTAGAGGGAAAATGACACCTTTTTGGGAAGTATACGAGAAAGTTTAGGGGAGACCACTCCCGCTGGCTTAGGTTTAAACTTATTTATGAACATTAAAATTTCAACATTAAGAAAAAGGCGATGTAGTTTTCTTTAAAGTGCGAGTTTTATATTTAGTAAAAAGCTGGAAAATTTTTTGAAATTTTTTTTATAAAAAAGTTAGTTTTTTTACAAATTGTCATTGATTTATTGAATCAATAAAAAGAAGGACGGACTAGGAGATGCTATTAAAAATTGGATGTTTTTTTAAAACAGAGACAAATATTATCTGTAAGTGTGCTATCATCTTTGCAGCAAAGTTTTGCAATCGTGGTATGAAGTTGTAAAACAACTTCACAGCAAACTTGTTTTGCAAGTGGGTTGGTCGATTATGCTTTGTTACTTTGCAGGAAGTTTGTTGCAAAGTTGCCACATCAAGTTTGTCATGACAAGCTAATATCAAGAAAAATCAAACTTGCTGCAAGTGTACATGCTATTTGGGTAGCTGTATACAAAAGTTTCTTTAAAAATTGCGATGAAAGACAAATTTTATTCAATACTTTGGAATGAATATTTATGAAGTACTATTTAATGTACCCGGCGTTGCTCGGGGTAAAAATATTTTCAAGTTATATTATAATATTTTAAGCCTAATAAAACAGTTTTTCGCAACAGCGTCTCTCGATTTTCGTTCGACCTCTCGCGTGTTGTGTGACCTCCTCGGTTCAACCCCTCTTTTCCTTTTGTCTCCGGCCTTTGAACCATCTGGCCCGAATCTAACAATCCTTGATACTCCATTTTTTCTTCCTCATCAATGCTACTGCGACAGCAAAAGCTTCTTCACATCCTGGATTTTATTAAACTTTTTTGTATCTGCGCTGCCTGATCGGAATAACGCCGAATTGTGTTCCTTCCATTTCTGCTTAGGTTCTTTCCTTTCGGTAGCAACCGGGCTCCATAACCTTGAATGAATTTCACGCTTATTGGGATCATTTAAAAATTTGCAATAATTATATGAAGCATCGCATAGAGAAAGTAAATAATTATAGCACGTAAGTTTGCAACAAGTTTGATTTTGACTTGATATTACCTTGTCATGGCAAATTTGACGAGTCAAGCTTGAAGCGAACTTGTGGCGAATTCGCTGTGACAACTAGCACCACCCTCGCTTGCAAAAAGCGTTTGTCACAAGTTGGCCGTGACAAATGGAGCCACCTCCTTGCAATGGAAGCTTGCTGTAAGTTTGCAAAACAAGCTTGATGCAAAGATAGCACAAAGAGATATTTATCTTTGGTTCTGTTTTAAAAAAACATCCGATTTTTAATAGCATCTCCTAGACCGTACTTCTTTTTATTAATTCAATAAATCAATGATAATTTGTAAAAAAAACTAACTTTTTTTTAAAAAAAATTTGAAACATTTTCCATCTTTTTACTAAATATAGCACTCGCACTTTAAAGATAACTATTTCGCCTTTTTCTGAATGTTGAAATTTTAACGTTTATAAACAAAATTAAACCGAAAAAACAGTCAATGTTTGTTGAAAAATAAAATTATACATTTTGTCCCATTTTAAAGTAATTACTTTTGAATTCTAATTTCGTAATTTATTCTACTAGCAAAACGTAGTTATTAGCGAAAATCGCTCTCTCTTTGACTTCAAATCATATTCTCAACTCCAAAAATTAATGAAATAAAAAAAACAGTTTAAAATATATCGTATACGAATCGAATCGAACGATGTATTAGCGAAATCTATCTTTTCCTCTCAGAGTTTAACTGGCCGAGTGGTTAGGGCTTCAGCTTCGGAACCGGTAGGTTGTGTTCGTACTCTGTTTTTGCTATAGATTGCAATGAGTTTATCATGACACGCTTGCTACAAGTTCGTCGCGTGGTGACTTCGAAGCTTGCGTTAACTTGCTGCAAGCTTGTTTCACACTTGCACTCTTGTCGTTTCAACCTTGCTGCAAGCTTGCAGATTTGCAGTGCAAATTTGCTGCAAACTAAAATTGCTATCTGGGATCGGAATGTAGGATTTGATAAAACAAATCGGCTTGCCTTTAATTACATTAATAGAAAGCATTTTTACAGATTATCTTTGAAATGAATTTCGAAATGTTTATTAAAATTGGGGGAAAAGAACGTATGCCATTTAAACTTTTAAACTCAGATCAGTAAAAATAAAATTTTCTGCTCTTTAAGACGGCATGTAAATCATATTTGTGCGATATATATTTCAGAAGTTACTAGAGAAAAACCGAGGAAAAAAACGCCGAAAATTGGCTTAATTTTTGTTATTTAATTAAATATTTTATTAATTAAAAAAGCACAATTGGTCCACAAAATTAAACAAAACATTTCTCAGAAAGAGTAATTAATCCAATTGCACAGTAATTGGATGTGTAACCCTATTAAAAGAAGTTTTAAGAGGTTTAAAAGAGGTATAAGAGGTTTTTATGTATGCTACGAAAAAAATACTGGAAATAAATAGTCTGCCTTGGATATAAAAATGTCCAAAGAAAACAATATTTTATTATATTCACTTTCACAGTGGCAAATGCACGTGAATGAAGGATTTGATACACAGTAAAATACACAGTAAATTCGTTATTTAAGGGGACTTGGCACCCCCCCAATTTTTTTTCTACAAGTTGATTAAACTTATTTACTTCTGTAGTAGGTAGATAGATGTAATCTGTGCAGAAACTTGAATTTCAAAAATATTTTTCATTTTGAAAAGTTACAAATATAATTTTTTTTATTTTTTTAAAAAAAATTATGCCTTTTTTTTAAATGCTTCTTCTCATACCATTTTTAATATTTTTTCCCCAAATTTTTTTGAAAGGGGCCTCTTATTGTACTTAACAGAAATAGGTATCGTATTTTTGATATCTACATCAGTTTCTGAGAAAAAAAATTGTTCAAAATTTTGTGAAAATCTCAGAATTTTTCACTTTGTACATTTTTAAAAACTTTTCTAATCAAAATGTTTACAAATACATCCCTAATTCTATTAAGCATGCATTTGTGAGTGAACAGAAAAAATTTCAAGTAATTCGAATAAAATGGGAATGTCTTTTAGCATTTTGTAGCAGACACAATTTTGGAAAAAAGCAAACTGAGAAAAACATCTTTAAAGATTTCAACACAATAAAATAGTAATGAAAACAACTTCTATCAAGCTAGTTTTTTTCAGAGCAATAACCTGATATTTGCAAGTCCTAAGGTATCAATTTTATTAATATATATTATTACCATAATTATTAATGAGCATCATCATATATAGGGATAATTAGAAAAATTTCAAAAAAAATTAGAAAAATTTCACTTTTTTCAAATTTTTTTAGTCAAAATATTTAAAAATTATGATAAGCAGTACTATTTATCAAATATCTATTATAACAGAGCAAAAATTTAAAACCATTTAATTGAAATGTTATTGACAGTGAGAAATTCAATGATGACGATGATGATTCAAATGTGTTTAATAAATAATAAGAAGCGCAAGCAGTAAAACAGTAAACAAAGATTAAACCGTTACTATTTGAAACAACTATCTTGCTTTGCTTTCATGGAAAAAATTAGGTGGCTTTGCAACTTGCACATGAAATATGCACGATTTAAACCTTGGAAGTGGGTATGGCACGTGATAACGTGTTAGGACAAAATAACTTCATATCTCACTAAATATTTGTCTGATTGTTTTTAAACTTTCAGATTATTAAGTCAAAGGTTCAAGGATCAATCCAAGTCCACTTAATTAAATATCTTGAGAACTAATTAATTTTGAAAGTTTAAAATAGCACAGTTGACTTAGAAATGCATCCAAGAATTTCGTGTGCAAATTTCATGCCACTACCGTTCATCGTTTAAGAGGAGATCTTGTGACAGACAGACACATGTATTTTCGGTTTTATACTATAGATTCTGCACGTTTCGGACAGATTGCATAATAATGTGATTAAGACTGAATTAACTATTCATTTTTGTTTTAGTCTGAGTAAATAAGAAGACTGCAGTAAAGTTCAGATTTTATTGCGAATGTTAAATTCAAAAACTTGCTAAAATGCAAAAATAAAGAGGGACAGGTTGTATGTACTTAGTTTTGTGATAAAACAAACTGTCTTCCCATTTGTTATCCAAAAAGTCAATTTACTTCTTCTCGATCGTAAGTGAACAAGTTATTGAGGTACAGAGAATGTCACGTGCCGATCTTTGCAGTGGCGTAGCTGAAACATTTGCCGTCCAGGGCGAACTTGTAACATGCCGTCCTTACTTAATAAGTTACACAGGGCGCTTAAACCTCAAAATAAAAAAAAATAAATTCCAGGAAAACATTTTATCAGTGTCGTAATTCGTCGTTTAACGCCCTCTATCTCTGCAGATAAGTAACGAAATCGCTCGTCCAATACGAATCTTCCTTACACATATCGGCAGTTTACCGACAAAAGGTGGAAGGTACAAAATTATGTTAGTTACTTTTTTATGTATTAAATGACTGAGCTCTGTGGCGAATCTAGGATTCGGGTCTGGGGGCTGAGGTCATAAAAACTTTGTATCGTCGTGATGAATGTCAAACCTCAAGGCTAAAGTAAACCAAAATTCTTTAACTTTACAGACTTGACTCACTGACAATAAGAATCATAAAAGACAATACAATACTTTCGATAATTTAATAAAAATTACAATGAAATAACTACCCCAAAAATGTCTTCGAGAGCGTCAAAGCTACAAGTACAAGTGGAATGACTACAAAAGTAGGAAAATTTTCGAGCCTGTCAAGCCAGAAAGTAATGTTGAAACGTTTTTATTATTTTTTAAAAAGAGGGAAATTAAGAAAAAACAGTTTTAATGATGTTAAATAAAATCAAGAATTCTGGCTTGGGTCTGGGGGGGGCTGTAGCCCGATAGCCACCCCCCTGGATTCGCCACTGACTGAGCTCTTGCCGCTGCTCTTCTTAGAGATAAAATTGTTTCCCTTGTATGTTTATTTTGCCGTTCCAGTTTTAGCTACGCCTCTGGATCTTTGTCAGTAGTAAGAATATTCATATCATAGAATTCAATAAATGAGTGTAATCGCTGATTAGATCAAACGTCCATTATGAGATAGTCTTTCTTGAAATCAATTATCTGATTTGCATCCAATTACCATTTGCACTGATTTATTTTTTACCTCATCTATATAAGACTTTACTACAATTGAATGAAATGTATACTTTCTGTGCCTTATTTATTTATTTGAAGAAAATAAAAATCAGGTATGACAACTTGTTCAGGGTATTTGAAACCTTTAAAAACACGTCTTAATTTTGTTACATTTTAAAGCAGGGTAGTGGCGTACCAAGAGTAATTGGCACCCGGGCATATTATTATTATTACCGTTCTCAAAAAAGTGAAATAAATGCACTACTATTTTGTTTCCCTTCCCCTAACGTGCACCAGAATCATCTATACTCTTTGTCTCTCCCCCATTGGCAAAATATATTGTACTACATCTTCACGATGTTGTTGGATATTCTGACGCTGTTACAACATCTTGAAGACATCGTAACAATATAGTTGAGCATCTTAAGGCATTAGAGCCGTCACTACGCGACTGTTGGAGGTTTTTATTTAAAATAATCACTTGCTTATAGTTCAAATTATAATTCAATGTATTACAATTAAAAACAAACGATTATATAGTTTTCAGGAAATACTATACAATCGTAACAGTAAAATTTCACTTTTCTTATTTGTTTCTAGATTCTTAATTTTTATTCTGGTTAATTTTTGAGAAGTGCGCTAAAGTTGACAAAGTGTCTTTCCTAAAATGCGCGAAAACCATGATATTAAATATGAAAAAATTTAGGCATCTACACCAAGTTGGTCACTTATTCCTGGAAACAAATAATAATAATAATAATAATAAAAATCCCTTTCGGCAAGCTGGAAGGCGAAGGTAGATTCCTTTACGTTAATGTTACAAAAGTAACGAAATATTACATATTGCTCAATACAGGCATAGCCAATGACTTTGTTGTTTCCACACATTTACGTTGTGATTCTGTTTTTCATGACATTTAATTATTAACTATATCATGGTTTTATCATTCTACTCAAAAGGTTATGCTAGATTTATTGGTCAGAACCATTGCTCCAATTTATTTTATATCCCAACACGTAATCATTCAACAGTAGGAGTCATAAAGAAATAAACATCCCAGCAGTGCAAATATCCCCTAGGTAACATTAAGACAATCTGAAACAGTAACAAAAAATTGACACTTGACACGAATGAAGAAAGACTCTACATTTAAAAATTAATTATTTAATCTAGGTTACCATATAATTGTGCGAACGTTGCTTTGTCATATGCTAAAATCACATGATATTAAACACTACTACAATGGGCTCATTTAGAGAAGCCCATGGTTACAGAGATAAGTCACTAAATTCTGAACACATAAGAGAATAAAAATTATTCAATATTGACAATATTGAGAGTGGCAAATTAAATACATGCGTTTAAAGCATAGGATATGAATGCAGCCATTTTGAACAGTGAATTTAAATCTCCATCGACAGTTAAAAGCAAATAGTTAGACAGAAAACCCCAAAACAATTTTAAAGTTAATGAGATATTTTTCAATATTAATAAGAAAAAAGTGAACTCTTATTTAAATATCTATCTTTTTTGGCTATTTTACATTAAATTTATTAAACAAATCTTGGTGCCGCCATGTTTAAATAAATATCAAATTAAAGTAATCTGTCAACTTAACTATTAAAATTAACTATCTGATTAATTAAAATTAACTATTTAATTAATTAAAATTAAATATTTAATTAATTGTTACGAAAAGTTCACTAAAACCTTCTTTATGGCTCATAGTATTCATCAGCAATAGTTTGGATTTATCTTATAGTAAAAGTCAATGTGACTATGCATTTATGTTCCACATCTCCTCCTAAACCACTGGACTGATTTCAGCCAAACTTTGCACACTTTTTATTTAAGACAAGTCACTCTCAACTTTTCAAAGCCCAAAAGTTAGTTAAAATTTCAGTTAATTAAAAATTAAGCAAGGCGTTTATCCGCGACATCCACGGAAAATATTATCTCACGAAACTATTTTTACACCATATTAAATTTCAAAAAATTTGCTTTTTAGTGACAAAAATTTGATTTCCATACAGTTTTTTTTCTCTCATTTTAAACTTTTTTTCTCAAAATTAATTTTATACAGAATCCATAACAATATTCTTTATCGTTGGAGAATACGAATAAAACAAAGTACTGTTGCCAGAACACATTAACAGAATTCTGGACGGATGCTAAAAGAAAATTTTAAAAGCAGACGATTAACAATTCATATCAGGACCAACTATTGATTTTATTTATTTTCATGCTTTAAATTAATGAATAATTAACTATTTAATATAATTGTTTCAAAATATTTATTAAAACCTTTCTTTTACTTTAGTAATTTTTAACAAAATTTGAAGTACCTATATAACAAATAATAATTTATGGTGAAAATTAGCTATCGGCTGTTTTTAAAAATTGTCTGGTTCAATTGATATTCTCCTTTCAATTAAAAACGTTTCAGATCAGAAAAGGAATTTGTGTATTATAATTTTTATACAATAGTAGTTGTTACATTAAAAATATTAGGCATGAAAACCTTTTAATCCGGATCAAAGCCGGGTATATCAGCTTGTTTTCCGTATAAAATGAGGAAGTGAATGCGGCTGATGGGAGCTTTTCAACAAGGCGTCACATGCATAGGTTAAAACGCACTCGAAGTTGGACGGCGGGGGGGGGGGGGGGGGACACTTTTCAGCTCATAACTTCTAAGCAATTCTAGCTGTCAAAAAACTTCCAATATAAAAGTTGATCGTTATGATTAGGTGATAATTCGCCTATTTGAAATTTTATTTCTATGTTCAATTGTAACGGAGTAATGGGGAAATTGGGGCCGCCTAATAATTCGCCTAATTGAAATATATTTTCTATCTTTAATCGTAACATAGCTATGGCCTATGGGGAAATGATAAGTTCGGGGAGGGGATTGAAAATGGCTTTTTAGCTCGTAACTTCTAAGCAATTGTAGCTATCAAAAAAGTTTCAGTACAAAAGTTGTTTGCTATGATGAGACAATAATTCGTTTAATTTGAATTTTCTTTCTATCTTCGATCGTAAGTGAATTGTGGGAAAATGAATATTTCAACCCTCCGACCTTTCCATCCCCTTTGAGCTGGATAGCCCATCTACGATCTCGGCCGAGATTTTCACTGTCCTTAAAACATATCCCTCGCCGATTAAAATCTAATTAAAATTACCCTACTTATCGTGTTCACAAGATAACAAAGGCAAAGCGTTATATACATCTCTACTACTAATAATAAGGAAAAGAACATTTCGTCCTGTACTTTCAGAAGGATTAGAGTTGCAAGGATGAAAGCGGATGGAAGAGATTGCAAATGAAGAGAGCTTTCCAACAAGGGGTAACATACATAGGTTGAAAGATACTTTAAGTTAGGGGGAGAGGAGGGGAAGGGAGGGAAAATCACTTTTCAGCTCATAACTTCTAAGTAATTGCAGCTTTCGAAAAAGTTTAAAAGCAAAAATTGTTCTTTATGATAAGGCGATGATTCGCCTAATTTGAATTTTCTTTCTGTTTTCAATTGTAAAAGAATTATGGCAAAATAAATAGTCCGGAGATATAAGGAAAAGAACATTTCTCCCCCTATTTTCATAAGAATTAAAGCTGCAAGAATGAAAGAAGGTGGAAGAGACTGCAACTGTGGAGAGTTTCCAACAAGGGGTAACATGCATAGGTTGAAAGGCACTTTAAGTTAGGGGAGAGGAGGGGAAGGGAGGGAAAATCCCTTTTCAACCCATAACTTCTAAGCAAGTGCAGCTATCGAAAAAGTTTAAATTCAAAAATTGTTCGTTATGATAATAAGTTCAAATAAGGCGATAATTCGCCTAATTTGAATTTTCTTTCTATTTTCAATTGTAAAAGATTTGTGGAGAAATAAAAATTTCAACCCCCTACTATTTCCACCCCCTTTGAGGTGAATAGCCCTTACAACATATCCCACCCTGGTTAAAATTAAAGCAAAATTACTCCAGTTATCGTGTTCACAAGATCACATGGGGAAAAAGCGTTATACATATATACCTATATATATAAACTTTTGAACGAAGGGTGGTTTTAGGTTCTAGGGGTCATGATCGGTGAAGATCTGCAGACATTTTCCGGAAGTCGTGTCATGAGAACCATTGCAATAGGTAGAGTTCCTAAAAGGAATCTACCTAAAATGCACTTAATAAATTGCAGTCTCCCGTATGTGTTCTACTTTTGTATTATACAGGGACTTCCACAAATATTTGGAAACTTAAGAAATTTATTGAAGAAACAGCCCTGTCACCGCAAACAGGCAGAGAGAGTAAGTGCCACAAAAGTGTTCGGGTATACCGATACATTTTCGGATAAATTCATCTATAAAATAATCGTCAACCGTTTTCCCCTCTTTTAACTTTTGCATTGCAGTGACATTTAAACTGTCGTTTGAATTTTAAATTTGCTTCTTTATATCTCTCTTCTCTGTGACAAAAATATTCAAGTTCCCACTTAAAAATCAATCGTAAACCTAAGGAACCAATGAACGACGTTCGAAAATTGGTCATTTTTCACCAAAAAAGTGGTAAATTAGTTTGAAATGTTTCTAAATTAGCAAAATTATCTCATTCGACAGTATACAACAGTGTGACAAAGAGCTTTAACTGGAAGACTGAATCGAAAATTAGGTGGTCCGGCAAAGTAAATTAAACATCATCAGAGATTCGCTATCTGAAAATTTGTGAAGAAGTCATGCTCGAGTGCTGTAAAAATTTCTACAGAATTCACTGAAAAATATTTCTCCTTGGTTTCACCTGAAACTGTACAAGTACCGATAACAGCTGGCTTACACAGTCTTTCAGCCTGAAGAAATTTTTTAGTGCCAAGAACAGAAAGCTCAAACTTTTTTTTTCCACAAAATCATTGATAAATAAGCTCTCATCTTATTGTCATAACGCTCTGTTTGCAGATGATAGGAAAAATTCACATTTTTGGTATCGATGAGCGCATAATAGTACGTTGAAGAAAAAACGAGGATATTTCTCCTAAGAAGATAGGTGGAACTGCGAATCATGGTGGTAGAGAGTCTTTGTGTGGGGTTGCATGGTACTATCAGCACTACGTAATTTGGTGTTTATCGGTGGTATAATAACTAATTCTCTTTGTTTAAATATTTTAAAGACAGTTTAAAATGAACATCTCAAAATTAAGTATCGGAAACAACTTAAAAAAAAATCACGATACCGATCCTAAGTACAGTTTTTATTCTTTGCCTTTATAACTATGGGAAATTTCCAACAAATCCACCGGACTGAACTCGAATTATCACATTTGGAGCTAACTGGAGGTTAGAGTACGAAAGCATGACATAAAACCAAAAGTGAATTTAAAGCAGCATTGACCATAGAATGAAGGAACAATGATGCAGAAATTACAAAGAAAGTAGAACAAATGAATTCTTAAGCCAGGCCCTTAAAAATTATTGTGGAAGTTCAAATATATTCCACTGTGTACTAAATTACCAAAATATTACAGTATTTACTAATATTCAGCGGTTTTTTAAGTGTCCGAATATTTTTTGGGAACAGAAAACTTAAAAAACAGGAGGGGTGGGCAGTAGAACTATTTAGAATTAAAGCCTTTAAAACATGTAAAATACCTCCTCTGCTCTCACGGGTTTGCGATCGTCGATATTTAAGTTAGTGCAACGATTAATAAAGAATAGAAACGAATGATAAGGAACAGAAACAGTTTTAAGCATTTTTATTTCAATTAAAAACTTCTCTCATAGAAAAAATACATGTAGAGTAACAGTAAGAAAGTCACGAAGAGTACAGCTATCTGTACATACGAGATTTTTCAAAAGAACACTTTAGAGCTAAAATTTTATATAGAATACAATAATACAACGCATAGTTTGAGATATCTCCAGTTTGCAGATCATGTGCATATTGTTAATAAATAAATCTTGAATCAAGAATAAAATAAGCTTGGTTAGAATGAAACATTTCTTTTTGTAACAAGAAAGTACACAATGAAAAAAAACATTTAAATGAGAATACATTAACAAAAATAAAGAAACAATGAACGTACTGATGGGGCAAGAAAATACTCTGTACACTTATTCATGCATAAAGATCTTTGAAAAGGTACATAATCACCATAGAGTTGAATTAATATTTAAAAGAACATGTGTAGCACTGCCGATGAAATCAGTAACAGCTGTTTGCACATCAGAATGCACTTGACTACTAAAAGTTGCAAGGGAAATGAAAGAAGTTCGACTCTGGTGCATTAATAGAACAATAGCAAATGTAGCGGTCAATGGCGGGACCTAACTTATCTAAACAGGCACTGACTTCATCGAAGGTCGTCTATTATTCTAGGTTTTATCACAGTTGGACAATCTAAAGCTGCTTGTATTCAAGTGTCATCTAATACCGATATCACGCTTGTCAACTTTGGGAACTCTTTGACATGAAATCGAGTATTATTTATGCAAAAGAAAGTATTAAGTTTGATATTTACTTTTCACAGATTTCAGGTTCAGTAATTTATGTTAAACAACAAAAGATTCTGAGGAAAGAAACAAGATCCCCAGATTCTTACACAAAATTTCGCACATTTTTGTTGTTCACTCTTTAATAATTTAAGAAGATTACCTTCTAACTTTTGTTTTATATTTTTCTCGTCTTATATTTAAACATAATTGCAAATTACTCCTTCTTTGGTAGTTGCAATCTTAATAGTTCGTGACGTTTCCTCTGAATTGTCTTGGACCTACTGAGAAATCTCAATATCTTCTTACAATTTTTATACAATAATGACATGTTTGATTTCTCAAAATCTCTCCCTCTTGTAGAAAAAAAAAAACCTAATTCGAACTTTTACTACTACTAAGCCGAATCAAGATGTGTTTATGTTTCTTTTTTTATTTCATTTTCGAAACAGTTTAACTGATTTCTCCTTTATTCTCCTTCACAATGTATGCAGAGTATATTTAAAAAGCCATAATCATTTGAAAAAAAAGATGTACGCGTGTTTTGTTATGGTAGACATTTAAATAGAGATAAACCTTCTTTGACCATGCATACAAGAACTTCAGATTAAAAGTTCTAGAGTAAAACGATTTTTGACTCGGTTTAGGGCAAAACCAAAGAGCAAAACAAGTTGAAAAAAAGCCAAGAATCGTTTCAAAAAACTTGACTGCTTGTTGGCTCTTTGACAAACCGTCTATCACCATAACGAGCTGCAGCGTCTAAGTCAGCAAGAAAAAAGTTCAATGTACGTAAAAATTATTTGCATTTGTGTGTGTGTATTCTCCTGTACCTTAGAAAAAAAAAATGAAAAGTTTGTTAAAAACTGTTCATAAGAAAATTTACATATATTTATGTAAGATTTTATTATATTCATGTAGACTAAGATATTTGTGCCCATTTCTGTTAATTCCGACTCTTCTGAACAAAATAGTTGAGTTTCATTTAAAATTAAGACAATGGAAAGAAAATAGGCAGACTTGCAACTCGTAAACAATCTTTGTTGGCGCTACTTGAAGAGATTGTCACTATTACTTACATTAACACTACATTGAAAATAGATAACGAAGAATTCACCGAATTTAAATAAAAGATAAGAGAACACTTTTCTGCCAAAACTTCTTTTTTTTAAAAAAAGAATTAAAGTACAGCCAAAAACTGCGATGTTGACGCTGTAAAGAGATTTACTGAACCATGAAAACTTCTTCTGGTTAAATATCGAAAACTGGTGGTGCAATACTTTCTCGAGCAAGTCAAGGTTTCTTCACGACACGAGATTAACTCATTGAAAACTGAGTGATCACGGAGGAATAAATCTATACAAATAAAGACAGCACTACACATATTTGTGTTTCAATGTAAATTCAACTAACACAACCAAAGAAAAATGAATGCATAACAAAACGGCTAAAATGGAGTTTACGGTATTATTTCATTGATGGCCTTGATGCCATTTCATTCATTCCCAGCCCGGATGGGGATTAGCCGAGTCACTTCACTCTGGGATTGCAAAACTGATATCACAACGGCATACAACTTCGAAGAAACAGCAGCTAAGCGAATACCGTAAGCCCCATTCTTTTGATACCAACAAATAAAAACAATTTACAAAACATAATCTCGACAGTCCAATAAAAGGAAATGACTACTGATCGTACTCCTCCGGCGACAGTATTTCGATGGGCACCACAGTCGGCCTGTACAAGACGAAGGTGCTGTAGAAGTAGTAGCTGAATCCAGCTGCAGTGAACACTGTTATGGCCAACCAAGCGTTGTAGCTCATGATGATGAGCATGAGGAAGTACCCCATGGTGACTTGAATCATGTAGAGAAATGCATGGATGGTGTGCACTCTTATCCTGAAAAAATAAACACGAGCATGTCAGCGGAGAACATAAACAGAAATAAAATGATTTTCTAAAGCAATGAACGGATTAACTTAAGAAGAACACATTTTAGCTAGTTACAGCCATTCTTTTGTTGACATCCTTGTCATGACTTCGAAGAAAGTCAGCTTGGTTAAAAACAAGATGACTTAAGAGGCAAAAGTACGAATTCATTCGCAAACCAGCGGGAGTGTTCTCACCTAAACTTTCTTCCCCAAAAAGGTGCCGTTTCCCCTTCCCCCGCGTGGCTAAAAAAATTCGAACCCACTGTTATCCAGAATCCAATGACTATCAGAAGGTTTTTCATTATAGTGATTGACATATATCTAGGTAAAGAATCCAATTCAAAGAGATGCGTACCGATTAAAACTCATCTATCGCACACTGCTGGTTTCACTCTTGCCGTCTCAAGGACAAACTGACGTAATTCTCTCTTTTCGCGTGCACAGAAGATAGCTTCCAGTACGCATGCGCGTGGAGACGACGGATTGGTTTCAATAGTAAATTATACAGACCGACAGACAGTCAACCCTTTGACGGATTTGGCCCAAAATTTTATACGGACCTACATTCATGACGATAAAACCGTGCACCAAATTTTATCCATCTAGCTATTCAAGTTTTTGAGTTATAGTGTTCGCATGACTTCGGATATACAGACAGACAGACTTCCAGTTGACGGATTTTGTCCAAAATTTGATAGAAACCTACAAATTATGTTTAAAGACCACATACCAAATTTCATCCCCGTAGCTCTAATAGTTTTCGAGTTATCGTGTTCACAGACAGACATAATTCCAAAATTGTGTTTTTCGGACTCAGGGAGGTCTTCGTCAAAATCCCGAGTTCGAATTTTTTGACGATTACAATACTTTCTCTTTGTGTACTTCGTATACGAGAAAGTAAAAATGGATAATGTGTGCGCAACACACATGTGAACCTTGCGGTCTGCAATGAATAAGCTTGCTGCCGGAGTTAATTCCCAGATTTCGCCAGGCTTGTTTCACAGAGAAAGAGTACTACTTCTCTGTGGCTTGTTTTTGGTAGATCTCCTCGCTTTAGACCTCCCCAAATAAATAAATAAATAATAATGCAAGTTATGTCTGTCCGTGAACGCGATACTCAAAGACGGAAAGAGCTAGACAAATGCAATTTGGTATACGATATTGACACAAAAATGGTAGATAGGTATCAAATTTTGGACCCGATCGGTAAGAGGGAAGAAAGCATACTCGATGGAAGACGCGATTCTCTTCACTGTACTACAAAGCTAAATACAAAACGCATCATTATTGTGTGTATACGAGAAAGTGGAGGGGAGAACACCCCGATGGTTTGTAATGCAAATATTTGAATTATTACTTTTCTATCAACAGAATTCGGAATAAAATTTTCTTTGAATGACGCACAAACATTTGTATTTATTGGTTGTTCATCAGATATTTTTTAATCAACAGCACAATCTCAAATTGCAAATAACAAAATTATAAAACAAATTATGCGTGCAGTTTTGGTCACAATCAAATTTTTTCAAGTTTTAACAATATTCGTGCATATAGTGTGGAATGATATTCTTTTGACGGTTAATACAAGAAAAGTAAGTAAGAACAAAAATGCGAAATCTAGCACATTCCAGAGATGCTTTCATCGATATTATTAATCGATGAAATATCGAATTTTAAGATGAGAACGTGCTGGCTCCAACAATTCGATTGGCTCTCAATAACTCTTCATATTTAGTGATTTCAATTCCGGTTCGCCTTGTCCATCAAAATCAATGAGTCACAAGGACAGTCACTAAGCCAATTGATTCAGAGGTTAATACTTCGTTCATGGTTAATTTAATGTCGCAATATCACGAACGAAAAACCTCAAAGCAAAACTTGGGTCGAAAATGAATGAGATTAGAAAAATAAGAAAATCAATATTCTGTCTGGAAAATGTTGTCTGAACAAGAACTGAACGAAGTTTCATATCTAAACTATCGGTCTATATCTGAATGACTTGGAACGTCTGAAATATAAAGTTAAGTATAGAAGATTTCAATTATGATAACTGTTATAGTAACTTGGAAAAATATACCCTGCGAAAGATACTAGTGTGGAATTTAATAGAAACCAAAACTGGACTTGGTAACATTTGTCTGAATTTATTACTCTCGATGTTATTATTGCTTTCCTTCGCACAAAAATAGCATTTCAAACTATAAATGAAACAAATATTGATGCAAAATTTTGAGTTCAATAGCATTTATAATATTTTGAAAGATGTTTGACTTTTAAAATTTAGCAAAATATTAATTAACTACTAAAGAAATTAGTTTCTGTAATGCGTATACTATTCTTTCCGCGGCGAGACGAAGGTTTCAACCACATGACATTATCTGAATTCTAAAAAAAATTACTTGATAGGAAACCAACTGAAAGCTAGAAAAAAAAAGAAGTTTTGGCCTCTTTTCTAGAAAAAGTAGTTCGTGAGAATTATGCAATTCACCAGTTGGGCTAAAACAATCATTTGATCTCTCCTCAACTAAATTTTAGTTTGAAATAGGTCCAGTTATGAAAAGATACGATTATTTTTTTTTTATGGAAATAGGCAAGAACCTAATGATTTTCTGTAGACTTAAGAATTCTAAATTTCACTTCTCAGTCTCTTCAATCCGGAATCCCATTTGTGAAAGAGTAAAAATATATAGTTTTATCAAGATCCCAACGGAAGAGGAAAAACACTCCGCAATTTGTGGAAACCAAGATAAAATGCAAAATAAAACAGAAGAAAATTGAGAAGAGATTTAATTTCCAATGTAGAATAGCTGTGTCTGCGAAACAGATTTATCATGTGCATATTCAATCAATCATTACAGTATAAGACAATAATGTGTTATGTTTTAGTAGCTCGACTCCATCACCTAAGATTACTACTTCAAAGATTATGAAAGCACACGTTTTCCCTTTTCCAGGAAAATAACTTTTATAATCGACCTTGCTCGGAATGAGAAAACTAATGATTTTCTTAATTTGTACGCATAAAATAAATCTAAATAAAACTTTTGACACCTCAATTAATATTGTTTTCAAAACAAATATATAATCAAAATGCAATAGACAAAACATATTTTACTTCATGTCAATAAATGCCTTTACATATATTAAAAAAAAAAAAAAATCGATGATTGTCACCCAACTTTTTTCCCTAATCCATAACAAACGCTCCTTCTGCGTATACACTAAATGTTCGTTTCTTATGCTTCCAAATTTTCTGAATTTTTTCTTCATCTCACCAATTTCTTTTCATAAATAAAAATAATATTACGAATAAAATTTAATTAATATATCTGTGTAGTTTTGTATTTATACAAGGCAGTTACAGTGCAATAAGGACTGTGACTAAGTGATATGTATGCAACGTATCGTCTAGCTACCAAATGCGACC
>BGPR01002168.1:39740-112920 GCA_013235015.1 Araneus ventricosus
CTGTGCTTCGTTCAGTTACGTATTGCTTAACCGTGAAAATATCGTTCAATGTTTACTTAAAATAGAGAGTCTGGTAGTGGAAGGTTGCCAAAATTATTCTTTTATCGCTCTTTTTAATCGACATCAAGATTTTTTTTGGCGAGTTAAATTTGTAATTTAGCTAATTACAATAGTTCCGTTTCAATTTTAGTAGCAGGCACATTTTAACGATTTATAAATGAAAGGATTACACAAACCTAAAAGAACACACGAATTCAACGTTTTGTTTTACTAAAGAAGAACTAATTCGACAGCGCTTGAAATACAGTTGCAAATAGATTTGGCGATATCCGGAAGGATTTTGAAGCGTCTATGAATCAAAATAAACAAACCAGGGTCATTCATTGACGTATTTGATGGTTATCAGAATTTTTAAATTAGGAGGTTATATTTTTTGTCTTGTAATGTGCTTTTAAACGGTAGAAGCAGATGACATATAACAGTGGATGATATGTTCAAAGACAGATGATTGTGGGTACAATGATGTAATTGTGGTAACGAGGAGAATTAGAATTAGAAGATAGTCCAATTATGGTAACTGTCAAGAACTTTTAATTTCCCCTTTTTTTACATATAACAGAAACATTTATTCATTGAATTTGAAAAATGGTCAATTCTTCGCGCACGAAAGTCATGGTAACAACTAAGTAAAATATTAAAGATATATAGAACATATTCGGAGAAAAAATGACAGCTTCACCTCAGTCATTGAAAATATTAGATTGTGGCTTGAGCTCATGTTTATATGGAATGCCCTTTGTTGAAGAATTAATTCAGTTTCAAGAATTCATTTTATTAGATGATACAAGTTCCACGACACAGTACATTAAAGGCACAAGACGCAGACAGAACAACAACACAAGACAAGTACACAGAAGAAAAGAGAGGCATCGTGGGAAACTCGGATGGCTCTGGCTCACTACCATAAAGGGAAGGAAGGCAGTGATTGTAACCGCTATAAATCATTTTCTTTGCTCTATTCTCAAAAAACACAGCAGGGGTGTTCTCCTCTCCGGCTTTCTCGTAACACTTTTAATGTTTGTATTGTGCTTCACAGTTAGTGAAGAAAACTGAGTATGGTTTTGGGTCTTCCTATTTGGGTGAAATTTGATACAGATTAAAAATGTTTGAGAAAACCACACTTAAATTTCATTTGTCTAAGTCGTTGCGTTTTCGAGCTATCCCATTCACAGCATGCCCATAGATATACAGACAGTAGACGGTCAGCCCTTTGATAGGATTTGGTCCAAATTTCACACAAATCTACACAGCTATGCTGATGATATACGCTCAATTCCATCCGTCAAGCTATTTGTGTTTTTGGATACACGGACAGACAAACTTCCCATGAACCAGGACGGATTTCGAACCAAAAGTGAGAACATCTTCTCTTTTGTGAGAGATAATATCTGGTGTTGATTAGGGATATAAAGATGTCAAGCAATGTTTTCATCAAGCTCCAGTTATTTTTGAACAATAACTATGATTGCTTTGCTTTTCTAAATAGATGGTGTAATGTCGCAACCCATGAATGCCATAGAAGGGGATGGTTTGGGCAAAGAAAGTTCTTTCTGCAGCTTTCTTGTAAAAATAATTTAACTTCTACTTGCCAGGCTTCCTTAAAAATAAATATTTTCTAGAGGTGCCAAAGTAATCAGTAACACGACAGGTTACGATGCTCCCTTGGGATGAGGAAGTTACTTTCTCTAACCCAAATTCACAATATAATATCCGGCATCCCTTGTAGCGACTCTCGTTTCAATTACTTTAGCAGCCATTTTTTGTCTTGAAGAATTGAACGTATTATTTTTCATGTAGAAAATGTTTCTGTCGAACTGTGACAGCAAGACTGGTTTCGAGCACAAGTTAAACTCAGCAGATATGTAGAATTTAGTGCACGACCCTCATCACACTCATTTGGAGCGTTAACAGAACCAGGCGGAGGTAGAAGGAGGATCTTGTGGGAACAGTTGAGGGGAAGCAGGCACGACTGTTCATCAAATGAGTTTTGTCACCCCCTCCTGATACCGCCACTACTCTCGACACATTACAATACTTACCTCTTATAATGGTATTGCTAGGCACGGAGGTCTTTGAGGTTGTTTGCTTCGGCGCTTTTAATTGATTTTACACCATTACAACAAGAATTTTTGAAATATTTTCCCCGTATCTTCTAAAATTTTATTCTACAAGTAGGTTTAGTTTGGATTTATATTAACGTCCTTTGACACAGGGGCTATTTAGGGGACCTCTGTGGTGAGAACCGCGGTCAGATGACTGGGGACGACATGAACTGGCACCCCTCCAAACTTCCACCACCTCAGGGAGGACGTTTGGCCACCACGTATGATTTAGTGCAACAGGCCCCATACGGCGAATATTCAGTGGAGTCCGAGGTTTCGAACCTGGAGCCTCGGCCCAAAGCCGAGACCTTACCATAGGCTACAGCGGCCCAAGTGGGACTAGTTTTTTGGGAGATTTAATGTAGTTTAATCCTCATATACTAAGTTTTTATCGCCTTCATTGTTTTCAGAGATATTTAAGAAAGACGCAGAATCCGCCCCTTTCTCCCTGTACTCTGCACCTCCACCAACAGGACTTTAGTATGTTTAGGGCATCTCCCTGCAACCTGCCGGTACATAAAACTACCCATTTTTTAAATTTGACAATTGCGTGACAGGACTAGTAGAGGAACTTGTAAAGGGAAACGGATGTGTAGAGAGATAGGTATAATTGTTCATATAAATGCTGCCCCTCCCTCGACACATACAATACTCTTAAGATATTTATAGCGTAGAGTTTTAAGGGTTCTGATTAATCGATTTTCCATTACAATAAAATTTTAGAAATATTAACTTAAATCCCTGTATCTCCTCGAACACAATAAAGGAAAAAAAAAAAAGTAACTTTTTTGTAGGGAAGATCTCATGTAGCTGCTTTTTTGTGAGTGTTTTCATAGAAACCATAGTTTTGAGTAGGTTTACAGCAAACACTTAACCCCCCCCTTTAACCCATGGGGACTTTTTTTACATGTCTGTTGGAGCTTCCCTCAACAACGCTACACATTCAAAAACTTAACCATGTTTCTTTATCTCCTTGTTGACTGCAATAAGGGGTCGTGAAACGTGAACCAGTCAAAACTTGCAGGTCTGAATTTTTTGAAGGTTACAATTGTCTTCTTTTCGTAGGGGAGAAGTAGAAAGGACAAGAATTGAAGTTTCTGTCTGCCTTACTCATACTCGGTTCCTATTTTTCAAATGACTACTTTTGATGTCTGCGCAAAAATACCAAAAATTTCAACGACAAAATTGATACAGTAATGTAATTCTGAATCATGCCATTTTATGGATTACTGAGTTCACCATTAAAGATTGCAACCTGGGTACGCACAATTTACCTAAACTGAAAAATAAGTTTATAATAACAGAGCAAGATTATTTATTATGGAATGATTTTGGAACGTAGCAATTTACAATTTTTCCATAGCGTTTCAGAAGAAAATACATCTTAAAAAATAAGTTTACTGGTCGAATGAACTTATTGCGTCTGATTTTACTAATTATGAAAATTAAATGAACTTCCAAGTATCCTGAAATAATGGAAAAAAACCTGGCAAATCAGTACAAACCAAGAAGAAAAAAAGAAAATTGCATCAGTCGGAGATTTATAACACTACATTGAGTTTAATAGCTGTTAAAGATATTAACACTTTGGAAGACGAAAATGTTTTTTCCGATGTCGCAACGTCAAAATTTTACAGATTAAAGCTGACCGACTAGTTCAGATAAAGTTAGAGGGCTCGCAGAAGTTCCGAACCTTTATTGATATGGTATGACTCTAGTAGTTAACACAGTTACGGTTTGTCTTTTATTTGAGCTTGCATCAATTCGTGATCTGCACCTTTACGGTGTGTTAAACATCTACTCTCAATGATTAAGGGGAAAAAAACAGCCAGTCACTGAAAGATAAAACTAAAATGACCTTGTTTATAATTTCCATTCCTATTTTAACTCTATTTAAAATCACTGAGTAATCAACCGCAGAGTGCACACTCAATTACCAGGCGAAAAACATTGCTATAGGGTACAATCCTTAAAAATAGCAGAGAAAGATTTCTGGCAACTTGATACAGGAAAAATGTTTGTCGTCTTTTCATGGATTCCTCTACGCGACTATTAACCTCTTATCTGAAGATTTAATCAATTACAAGTTAGAAAATCATAAGTGTTCTTCCTTCGACTTTTCTTTTCCTAATTTTCCACATAGGAGACCATTATGACATGAGTGCATGTGTTATGAACCCAAAAGTTCTCCAATTGCAACCAATAAGATATCAAATATTCAAAATTTGTTCCCATTTCAGGTGTTTGTCGGTATTGAGTATTAATTTCGATATTCAGACATTTGAAATAATTTCGAGAACTATTATCTGAAAGAACACGATTTCTTCGCCGCGTATTAAAAAAAATTATCTTGAGATTCGTTTGTCACATTATTTTGTTCCCCGATTTCTAATTTTAGAATTTTTTGTTTTTAATGAACATTAGTTTCACACTATTAGAATTTAATATTCTTATTGGATGAAGTAGCAACACGCAAGTAAATAAATGGAATATTTGAAAATGTATATAATCACTGTCTAGCATGCATGCAAACTCCACCCTAGCCGAAGCTATAGGATGAGAGACGAGGCAGAAGCAGTTCATAATATATAAGAACTTAAGTTTACTAAGACGAAAAGGTCCAAGGTACATCGAGCATCAATTAAATATCCAATTTGACAATAATTTAAATTAAAATTGTCCTAAAGTAACATAAAACAAACCAGCTTTATTAAAGGGCTAAATATAAGCGAAATTAACAAATAAAGTAAAATAAAACACAATCACATTTCCTCAGACTAAAACTAATTTAAGAATCAAGAAAAATAATATTACTCTTAGCCATCTAAACAAAAAAAAAGTGCACGAATAAATTAAGGTAAAACATTCAAAAGAATTCATCTTAATCGAAGAAGTTTAAACTCAAGAGCAATAAAATAGAATAAATATTTACACGAAAAAAAAATAAAGACGAGAATAGAAAATAAATATAAGTCCTTACAAAAGGTCTAAATGTAAGAAGCAAATGAATGAAGGAATTATATAAAAAAAGAAAAGTTATAAATGTATATAACAACACCATGCAAGAAGCAGAAAGAAAAGCAAAAAGAAACGGTTAACACAATTCAGTCCTATAGGAATAACTTTCAAATTATTTCTTTTACCGAAGAGAGGAAAAAACCATTTTTAATAATTACTTTAAGTGGTTGGTTTTTCCAATTAACTGGTCATTTACTTTGCTAGAGTTCACATTTTTTGATGAGATGTTCAACCTGTCTTTTCACATTAACATTCAGAGTGTTTACCAAAGAATCACAAAGCAGTAGAGACAAAAAAACCCGTGCTGTATAAAAAAGATTTGGTGAAAAAAATTAAAATATAAAAGTGTAAGATTTTCCTAGAATGTCAGTGGTAAAGCGCGCAGGCATGTAAACAATAAAATAAGAAATATGTTTAATAATAAATTTATGCGCATGTAACAAAAACTTTTGCAAATATAGATCTTTAGGTTCAGTTTCATAGTCCAGTAAAGAAAATTCACTATTTCAGTTAAGTGTTTCGCACCATACATGAATGTGGCTTAAAACTTGATAGATACGCTTTTTTGAGGTGGATGGTCTCCTTATACACACACAGAAATATAGACAAGGATAAGGGTAATGCATGTGACGTCATCACAGTCACATGACAAAGTATTGCACCTAGCGTTGTTGGCTTAGGCCGTAACGTCGAAGACCTTAACTGCAAAAGAGCAACAGATTCCAAGAAAGAGTCAAATTGGCGCGCCACATCTGACGAGAGCATGGATTGATTCCATTCCAAAAAACGTTTTTTATTCTGAACTCAGGGGAGGGGGGGGGGCTAAAACGGGGTAAAATAAAATCTCAAGGGGGGGATGCGTTACAATACTCTTTAACCGTGTGACCATTTTTTTCTAATAGTGTTATAATTTTAATGGCTTTGGTAGCAGAATTCATAGAAAAGAAATTCATTTAGCGTATTCGATGATAATTTTTATAATTATGTAGTTAATTATCAAGTCAGTACTTATGGTTTGAGACAAGAATTGAACATCTGGTTTTGTTTCAGCATGAAAAATTTGGAGCAAGCCAACCTTAAAAAATACATTTAAAATGATATTGGGTGGGAATATGCCTTACGGTGCAAAAGTGATAAGGCATTTCGTACACAAGGGAAGTAAAAATATCACTGTCACGTTATTTTTTTTCTCGGCGATGCAAAAATGTTTTTACCTCATAAAAGCAGTGTTCTGAGCGACAGATGTCGAGGCCGCCGCATGCAATTTAGTTCTGGAATTAGCCTCGCAGGAGGGCAAGGCTAAGGGTGAACGGGTACAACTAGATGTCGACGATACGCGGCTACGTTTGCAACGAGAAACTGTGACGTCACGTGATCAAAGCAACCAATTAATAAAAGAACAGGTTTTACGTCATATCCAGTCAACGGATGAAAAGATCCCCCGCAAAAAACCCCACCCGACTGTTTATTATCTGAATCTGGGCTGCGCGTTAAAGCGGTTAATATTTTGCATCCCGAGTAAATAACGAAGCAATAAAACAAAGTTTCATTTCGACGTTTAACCGTACAGCAAACGATCGACCCCATCCGCGGATCGGGTGGCGCGGCGACCGCCGATAAGCCGCAAATCAACACGAAAATGCTTCTGAACTATTTTTTGAAATTGGTGCCTACACCTACAATTATGACTTAATAGACAGTATATTTCTGTACCAACAAGTTTGTTGGCATTCTTTTTTTGCATAAGAATTGGCCTTTTGTGTTAGAACCCCTCCTTCATAGCAAAAACCACGGAAGACCGCGGATAATCGATAGTTTAGTTTGCGCCGAACGCGAGACTCAAAATAACTAATACTATGAAAAAAAAATCCAGGACAAGTTAGCTAAATAAACAAACGAAAACGAGCATTTATGAAAAATCAAATTTTTGTCGGATTAACCATTGATAAATATTTTTCACAGGTAAATTTTATTATCTTTATAATTTATACTATTATTTCATTAACCCTTTCTTGATGAATGATTATATCTCCCAAATCTATCCACTATCATATCCAATGAATGAATTAGCAACAATATTAGACTTCCTAAATAAATCGAATTCTTTTCCTTCTGATGGATATCATTTTGATTTATTGTTTATCCCAAATCAAGCAAGCATACATATCGGAGGGAAAAAGGAAATACTTTTTAAAAACTATTTTGTAGACATATAATTTGTAAGAATTTCCATTTCAAGTTCCAATCAGTCCAACCAGTTCATTCATTGTCTTTTTATTACTTGCAACTGACAACCTCACGTTGAAAGAACGAGTGCAATATCAGACTGAAAACTTACGTAACCGCAACTTGAAAAGGTAAGAAAATCAACCTGGAGTATGCACACGGAGAGCACGTGATTTCAGGTCCTTGCGACACGAAAAGCAACGCAACACCTAAGGCACTGAATAGGAAAATTATCACCTGTCGGTTAAATTCGCTTCCAATCTAGTTTCAAACAATATGCAATTTTCGAAAGAAATAACGTTCGCCAAACGAGGAAATATTTTGTAAAAGGCCCGAAATTTCAGGAAAACAACTACGTAAAATATATTACCGAATGAATACGCAAATAAATTCAGACGTAATCGAAAATTATTAGAATGTTTTAAGATTTATAATTGGTTAATAATGATTTTGCGTGTTATTGACCGATTTTTAATCCAATTTTCGACATTAACTTTATAGTCCTGTTTCTTTTCTTCTTTCACAGCGATTAAAGGTAATCGGTGGTCAAACATTGCAGAAAAATACAGATTCGCTAATATCGACTTGCGGTCAGGGGTGTAGTGGTGCCAGAACAACGTTCCGGCACTGCTTTTTTTTTAAAAAAATTTTTTTACGAAAAATAAATAAGAAAAACTGTAAAATCCTCCTTAAAAACAGTCAAATTTTTGTCACTCAGGCAATTAGAGCGTTCCGGCACTGCTTAACTTGCGACTACACCACTGCTTTCTATCACAGAATTTAAAAATATAAACGATTTATATGATTATATGAAAAATATTGAAGCTCACATTTTGCATTTTGGGGTTGATTGCGATTTCATTTAAAAAATCCTAAAAACTAGCATGGCGTAAAATTAATAATTTCGAATAATTATTCGAAAAAATGCGTTTTAAAAAAACGACTGGATTTTCATTAATTTTTTCAGTTAATTAATAAATTTTATATTAAGTTTGACTACTTCATTGAATTTGATATAATCTAAAAGTTTTACAATTATCTTAATGATATATTTGTTCCAAAACAAAATTTAATAAAGACAGCGAGTCCCCGAAAAATTTGCAAATTGCATATTCGAGAAAGTAAAAAAAATCCAGAGTTTAGGATAAATCTGGAACACAGCCACCCCTATTTCATTCCTGAATCTATAGAAGGCAATGTGTGTGTGTGTGTGCGCACGCGAGCGATGTCCAGACGAACCTATCGCACTGACAGCTATGAAATTTGGCACACAGGTAGTCAGTCGTAAAGGTGACTCAATGAACCTCGAAGCAGGAATTTAAAAATTCAATCTAGAAAATTTTTTATTCAATGTTTTGCGTTGTTCTGGGTCATTTTCGTCACGTTTACGGCTGTAGTATCTTTTCTAATGATCGTTGAAAAACAATCAATGCACCATCGGATAGAACAAACAATTGTCGTTCTAATGAAGTTTGTTTTGAGCTTCAAACATAATTTACTGAATTTTGAGAATTTTTTAAAAAAATAGTCAGTTTTGCCATCGAAATTTTATTTTTGTTTTTAAATTTGCTGCATCCAACGTTCTAATAACATTATTATTTTTAATTTTTTTCAGCTTATAACTGCAACGGTTCTGTCGGATTTAAAACAAGAATAGTTAAAATGTCTTTCCCCGTTTTTTTTTTTTAAATTAATTTTTTTCTGGTCAGTTTTGAAAGATATTTTTCCAGAAGCGAGCTTCCTCTCGCGACACTTCTCCGGAACGTTGCTGGCACTTTTGATTGGCTGACGGTGCAGAGCGCAGGATACGTCATAACCTTCAACTGAATGACTTCGATTATTATTTTTGGCAGTGTCTTAACGTGTTTATGTCTCGCATATTTTGCTTGCTGTATATTAATCATTTTCACATTGCAATTTTTTAATATTGTTTCGGATTAAAGTACTCTTGTATTGTTTTTCTACAGTTGAAATGTCATTATCGCAAAGAAAAATAAGCGGGAAAATCAATAATGTGCATCGTTTGTTTTGTTTTCAGAACTTTTTCATGTCATTGTGGGCGTTTTTTTTTTTTCATTTTGTTGAGGTCCTGACTCCCCGGGCATCGCCGTGCGCGTACTCTGCTAATAGTTTATAAATTATCCATCAACGATGTGACAAGATTCACGCTCCCTGGGCCAGTAATAATTCACGGAGAACAAAAACTTTACTAAACGCTAAATTATTATTTTTGCATTTTCGTTTTTCTTCAATTATGGCTTCTTACCAACAATCGGCTGACAAATAAAATCGATTCCCATTTGAATTTATTATTTCAAATAACAGTGATTCTATTTGTTCTCTATCTCAAAATCAATCCGATTCTTGGGAAATAACGGTTAGTTCCATAAGAGGAAAAAAACCAATTTTTTTTTTGACATAAGCTTTTACAGGGCTTTTCCTTTCGAATGCAGCAACTGGAACAATTTGGGTTTTTTCTTTTCCCAGTTTTGTGTTCTTTTTCCCCCTTCGGTGTAGCGGAAATATTTCTGGTTTTAATGGCTAGGAGATAAGGAAGGCAGTACAACGCACTCATATCTGATCTATTTTTATGCAATCTTGATTATTCAACACAGCTATTTAAGATCAATGTGCGTTTTATGATAAAAAAAGTCCTATACTTTAAATAAAACATCCAATAAGTCAAATTCGACTCTTTAAAAGACGAAATATAAGTAAAAAAAGGAAACGTGTGAAAATATTTTAGAAGTATTTTCAACATAGCTAAAAAGTTTTAAAATGCTGAACAAGACCTGAAAGAGGACGCATTTTTTTTCTTCCGCGGAAAAGGAAATACTTCCTCCAAATGCTTAGAACTGAAAAATTGATAGAGAATTACGTAATATAAAACTTATTTGCTGCTGTAATAAGATTTCCTTCGATTCTGGTAGAAAACACTCGCAATCACCTTCCCCTACGAAAGAAGAAGTGATGTGAATAAGAAGAAACTATTCTACACTTATAAAAGGCAATGTTTGTGTGCGCGTGTGTGTCTGCGATGTCCAGACGAATCTATCGCACTTACAGCCATGAAATTTGGCACACAGGTAGTCGTAATGGTGACTGAATGCACTTCGATGCCGGAATTTTAAAATTTTATCTAGAAAATTTTTTATTCAATATTTTGTGTTGTTTTGGGTGATTTTTCGCATTCATTTCTCAATAGCATGGCTTCGAATAATTGTACGAAAAAAAAAAAAAAAAAAAAAAACAGTTACACCATCGGAAAGAACAAACGATTTCCGTTCTAATGAAGTTTGTTTCGTACGTCTAACATAATTTACTGAATTTCTGAGAATTTTTTGAAAAATAGTCACTTTTATGGTAATTTTTAATAATGATTTCTTCAAATTATCGCATCTGACGTTCTAACATCTCTATAATTTTCCTTTTTTTCAGCTTATAACTGGAACGCTTCTGTCGGATTTAAAACAAGAACGGTTAAAATATCTTTTTTAGTTTTTTTTAAATTAATTTTTCCCTGATTAGTTCAAACAGTTCTTTTGCTAGCCAGATTTAACAACGAGAGTTTCTCCGGACGATCCCCCATAATGCATTGTTGCAATTTCATTGGCTGGCTGGGTTTCACCTTCCTCGCGGCAGGTGACGTCATATGCTTTGATTACAACCGATTCCTTCCGGCAGGTGACATCATCACATTCGCGTCATCTCAATAATATATGCAATTCTGTTTTGAAACGTCATTATCGCAAAAAAATAAGCGGGAAAATTAATCACGTGCATCTTTTGTTTTTAAAACTTTTTCGAGTCATTGTGGGCAACCCCCCCCCCCCATTTTGTTGAAGTCGTAATTTCCCGGACAACGCCGTGCGCGTACTCTGCTGGTATTAAAATATTACTATAACCTGGTCTTATCCAATGGGCTAATTGGGTTGTAGCCCAGGGACGCCAATGATCCAAAGGAGCAAAGTTACTATACTGATTTTATTTTTTATATTGAACCAAAGAAACTATTTAATTATAATTTTAAATATGGGAAAGTTCCAATTTGTCAAACTATAAGACGTTAATCAGAGAACAGGTAACTGTTTTTTTCTCTCTCTCTTTTTATCTTCAATTATTTTATTAGGTGAGTATTTTCTTTAGGCCACAGGCGTTCAAATTCTTAGTTACGATTCTGATGGGGCGGCCAATTATCTCTAGCCCAGGGCGCCGAGATTTGTTAAGACGGCGCCCTGGTGCCTGCAGCAATAGTGCAAACACCGCTAACTTGCAATCTGCTTACGTAACTGCCACTTCTTTCGCACAAATTTTTCGTAAGCGACGTACAGATTTTCAGAACTCAAAATAGGAAGTTACTGATCTTTTCAAGATGCTAAGCGACTAGTAAATTTCGACGATTTTACTCCGGAAAAGAGTGACAGCCAATGAGTAAGATGAGCGCATTACCGGAGTTCTTTGATAGGCCACGCTTAGTAAAATGTAAATATTTTCCCCTCCCATTTTCACTTTGCCCCTATTTTGATGAAATCAACTCTGTCCGGTGCATGCGCAAAAGCACGGAGGGTTTGGGAATCCAAGTATCTTCTATATTTCATATTAAAAAAAGTGTCAAGAATATTGCCGAAATTTTGTCCTGAAGTGTTACGAAACTATTTTTCATCGTCTATGTTCAATACAATCTGAAAGGAAGGACTTCAACTTCCGTGTAAGAGTACGAATTTCTCTACTTTTCTTTTGTTAAGATTTAACCGATTTTCCTTGATAGTACTATCGGATACATTCAGCTCTCAATCAAGCCCGAAAGCGTCCTTGATATCCGCATAAAAATGCTTTTAAATACATCATAGCCGCACAACTAATGGAACTAACAAATTCAGAACGATAAAACCGTCAATTGCCATGGCTTGGTTAACCAACTGCAAACACTGCATTTTTAAACTTCTATATTTCGGTATATTTTCATCATTTCTGAGATTTTGGTTTACTTCGATCACCAGCGCTAACACTACAAAGACAAAATGAAATTATTCTACTGAGCCTCTTCAGTATAAACTAACCTGCGAACTAGAAGAATGCTTCTTACATTTTGGGTCCGTCCCCAAGTGAAATCACGAACATTGATTCGGTTAGTCTCGTGCTTTTATGTCAACTTTTTCATTATAAGCAGACAATAATAATTTAGAAATCAATCTTCATCTAAATCATCTTATGAAATGAACATATTTAACTAATTATTATAATTACTTAGTTCTTCATTTTCCAATTTTTCCGTAAGTCATCGAAAATTTCTATCGTGAAATATATATTTCTTTCATAGTCAGGGGCCACGGATTTAGTTTTAGTTATATTAACTTAACGTTTTTAAAGCAACAGAAGCGGTCAGATGACGACACCCTCTCCAAATTTCCGCGCCACACCAACGGAAGGACGCTTGCCCCCCCACGTATGATTTAACGTGCAACAGGCCCACATACACGATGGATCTTCAGTGGAATAGGGATTCGAACCTGGAACCCTACGGCCCCGAAGCCGAGATCTTGCCACCACGACCTCAGGGGTCGCGGAATATGTTTACAAGTCGAAACCAGCGGGAGTGGCCTCCCCTAAACTTTCTCGTATACTTTTCAAACATTTGTCATTTCCCTCCCCCCTGCGTTGATAAAAAGTTCGAACCAACTGTAACCCAGAATGCAATGACTACCAGATGGTTTTTCATTGTTGATTATAGTGATAGTAAGATATTGAGGTGAAGAATCATATTCAAAAAGATACGTATGTATTAAAACTTCGCAATATTTATTTTTTTTTTATCAAACTCTAGCAATGCAAGTTCCGAGTGCGGAGAAGAAAACAGAATAGCTTGCGCATGCGCAGAGATTGCTTCCAATACGCAAGTAAAACGAGACGCCCTAAATGTTTGCTTCCTTACAAAATCTCGGCGCCAGAATTGGTTTTTGGCAAACTGCCAAGTTTTCGGAGTATCCCTTCCCTGCACAGGCATTTACGCATGCGCATGGAGTTGAACAAGTATGCTATTATACAGACCGACAGACAGTCAGCCCGTTGACGGATTTGGCCCAAATTTTATACGGACCTACATTCATGACGATAAAACTGTGTACCAAATTTTATCCATACAGCTATTCAAGTTTTTGAGTTATAGTGTTCGCATGACTTCGGACATACAGACTTCCCGTTGACGGATTTTGTCCAAAATTTGATAGAAACCTATAAATTATGTTTAAAGACCACATACCAAATTTCATAACCGTAGCTCTAATAGTTTTCGAGTTATCGTGTTCACAGACAGACAGACACACAGACATAATTCCAAAATTGCGTTTTTCGGACTCAGGGAGGTCTAAAACGTGGAGATTCGTCAAAATCTCGAGTTCGAATTTTTTGACGATTACAATACTTTCTCTTTGTATGCTTCGTATACGAGCAAGTAAAAAGGGAACGCGAAGGGAAACGGCTCAAGAGGCATCGATTTATATATAGAGAAGGAAAAAATTGATGCTATTATAAATTTTCAAAAACTATTCCTTTTCGATCATAATAAAGGCAACAAGATACAAAAAAAAGTTAACTAACGTTTTGAAACACAACTTTGATAAAGAAACTCATGACACAGGCATTGAGGCTAGGCAACTCCCAGACAATAATAATTTAGAAATCAATCTTCATCTAAATCATCTTATGAAATGAACATATTTAACTCCCAAAATTCTTTTTAATTTCTCAGAACGGAGCATTATAAGACAGCTTACTAAATACGGTGGTTCAAAACTGAATATTCTAGGTCTGAAAGCAGAAGTAAAAAGGTTTCTCAAAGAGATACTTTCAAATTCACGGACTTTCGCAATTTTTTTATCATCCAAGCTGAAGAATCATCAAAAAAGTGTAATGTTTGTTTGCATTATGCAGAAAACCGTAAATTAGGAGACGGAATAAATAATATCTTTCCTAGGAGCGGAGATCTTGAAAGCAGTGGCGTAGCTGAAGAGGGGCCGGTCCTCCCAAGCAGCATTTCGAAAGGGAAGGCGAAATCAGATTTGCAGGGAAAAATTTTCATAACTGAGAAGAGTAGTGGCAGTAGCTCACCACTGTGTTCATAAAAAAATAGACAATGAAATGAATTCGCATTTTTCGTCCTTTGTCGGTAAATTGCCGATTTGTGGAAGAAAGATTGAGAGTGAAGGCGCGATTTCGCAAAATATCTGCCAAGAACGAGGGTGGCAAACGACGAATTATGTTACTAACAAAATGTTTCCCCCCTGGAATTTATTCTTTTTATTTTGAGGCTTATGTGTCCTATGTGACGTCTAAAGGAAGAGCGCATGTTACAAGTTCGCCCCGGGCGGCAAAAGTTGCACTGCTTTAAAGGTAGCATGTTTATTTTTAAACTCTGGTAAGTACCAGGATAAAACGCACCAAATTTGATGCTTTTAAATTAAAAACAGTGGATACCCGCTGTAGACAAGTGCAAGCAAATATTGCTTTTGATATACGAGAAAATCTTCATTTTATACAAACTAGTGAGAAAGCAAGATTCGGGTAGGCACAAATCTTTCCGAGTTGTAATAACACATTTTTCCATTCGTTTTAAAAACGATCAGATTTCTTCAATTAGTAGCCTGGTGCAACAACAAGCGCAGCTAAACAAATGTAATAACTAAATAAAGAAAGGGGAAAAAAATCCCCCGAGGTGAAAACATTCTTCCGGGTTAAAGACCAACCTTAATATTTGTCCACAACTCGTGGACCGTGACCTTGACCTTCGAAGTTAATGTATTCACCACACCCCCTTGATAAACGCATCTTTATGAAAATTCAGAGATCATCCAATGGATCAATGGTTCCTAAGGGCGCCGACAGATGCTAAAATATTCATTTGGTGATTCATCTCGTACAACATCGCGTTTTTCACACTTCACAGAGCACTGCAGACATGTTAACGCGGAAGAATGACTGTGTACATGAAAACATGACAATAGAAATCAATCCACTGCACGCAATTTACTGAAGTTCGCGTTTATGTTATGACATACGTCAAGGAAAACTTCGAAATCGGATATCGTTTGAAAAGGACCCGTCAAAAAATGAGAAAAAGTCTTTTGAAAAAGATATTAAGTTAGTGGATTTCAAAATTGCATATCAGATCTTAATTACTGGGCGTTTTTGATCATCAGCTGATACCTGAAAACCCTGAAATATGCTTGCGAGAATGCTCAAGAATTTATACTCAATTTCTCCTAAAATTTCAAAAACAATTTTAAAGAGTAACGGATAGAGAGATCATATCTCAATAAATAAATAAGTGGAAGAAAATGAACACAAATTTATTTTTAAAAGGCTCATGGAATTTGATAAAAATTTCTGCAGTGGCTATCTGGTAACACTGCAATTATACACAGCAGTGGCAGTTTTTCACATTGCCTCGCGCCTCGAGAATCTAGGGGCTTCAAAGCAATTTTAAACCTGTGGCTTCATATTAACAAAATCCGCCACTGATCCACAGCATGGAAAAAATGAAGCAACTGCAATACAAATATATTTCTCTCCTCTCTCTCTTAAGTTTGTATTTAAAATTTATAAATATACCATAGGATTATTACTAAGAAGATATTTTACCAAATAAAGCAAATCGAACGGTTTCATTCTTACGAATTATGCCACAAAAATCGTTGAGAGAACTGGATGTTTTACAAAGTAAACTTGTACATTAAAAATTGCACACACAAAAAAACTTCATTTTGACACAATATTTGTGTCTCTTTTTAAAGTACTCGTCAAGTCAGAGTTTCAAAAAATAAGATGTACCTACAGATCTTGATGAAATTTTTAAAGTTTTATGAAAAGAAGCTGAAGCATCAAATCTAAACAAATATCATTATATTTTAATCTTTAAATTCTAAAGAAACCTATTTTTTAACATTAATTTTACACTTCAGGAACTAATAATTATTATTTTTTTGTCATTCAGGGGATTTGGATCCTTGGGATGCTGGAAGGCGAAAAGAAGTCTATTTTGATAAATAAAAAGTTATACTATTCCAAGTTCCAAAAGCTGCATAAATTAATAGGTCAAGCAATCAAAGAAAATGCTTTCAACTTTTTATTTAGTTGTGAAATTTTAAGATAACATGAATTGTGAAACTTGAAAGAACAATGTGCAGATAAACAAATCTATATCTCCTCTATCATTAACATTCAAAAGGATGATTTGTTATCAAGCTTAGGAAGAAGCCAGCAGAAGCATACAAGCAAAATTAATAATCAAACATAGATAAAAAAAATTAGATTGAGTATTTTAAAATTTAATTTATTGGCAGAAAGTATAAGGTATCTTTAGGAAAATAGACAGATCTGTGATGATTGTTTTGAGAGACAGAACTTCTTTTTAAATGTTTACATAGATGGTGGGAACAATAGATGAAAATTCTCATTCAATCACCCCAACAGAAAATAATGTTTACTACTTTAAATAAAATAATGTTGCATAATCATAATTTCCCCCAGAAGTTTTCTACATCACTAATAAATTGCTCTCCAAGGAAAAAAATTTTTTTTTATACAACTGAATGCAAATGAATACTGTAGCACAAGAAAGAGAGTTCCATCAAGGCACTAGGGCTTCTTAAACTGTGAGTCATGACTACAAGTGGGGTTGTGCAGAAAAATATTGTAGACACAGAAATCCTCACACAGCCTTCTTCTTTAACTTTTATTTGTAAGTAAAAATAATGAAAAGAAATAATTTTGACTTAAAAGATTTCATTAAAATTTACTAAATAATTATTTTTACTTGAATTTTTGTTTAATTATCATTACTGGTTTATTTTCCAATTTTGGAGTAGAAGCAAAATTTTTCAAATAGATTTGAGCAGAGGGAATAATTTTTTTTAGCTGAAAAGAGGTTGCTAATGGGGAAAATTTTTTAAAAGCAATCTTTCATATTAAACCTATGTAAGCAAGGTTGTATTTTGTTGCCTTTAACAAGTTAAAAGTTGCACAGAGTATGAATATTTCAAGCAAAGATTATGCACGAACTTAAGAGTTTATTCAAGCCAGTCTCATGAAATATGTCCGAGATTAATAAATATTTGGTATTAAAATTATAAAAAGGTTTTATAAAATGATTCTAATCTTTCTCATGTAACAATTAGTTTTCAAATATAATTCCCTAAAACTTATACAATATGATGCAACTAACTGTATGGATTTTAATTGATTCAGATTAGGAAACAACTTTTAAATAGCAAATAACTTGTTCAACAGCTAGACTGATTAATAAAATCAATAACTTTAATGCATTTCATATTTCTTTCTAGTTTATTTTAGTTGTCTATTTTGAAACTATGCATGGACTATTTTAGGACACACCTCAGAATTTCAAATCATGGTAAAGTGACAAGGATGACACTTAAACCAATACCCACTTTTCCAAACTTCTATACCATATCAGTTTATTGCATAGGTTTTATAGATATATTACATACAGAGCTTTCCTACAGCATACTTTTCATGAAAATAAAACATTACTTAATTTATCTCAGAACCAAGAAGAAAAATAACAAATACGATTCTAAAGATATGTATTTTCAATTGATATTATGACTTACCTATTCCACTTTTGTTGAGATTCTTTTATTTCCACCAGCATGGAACGCTCAGAATGACTTTCATTCATATAGTGAAAATCCCGACTAGTTTTTCCAAATGACGAAACAAGTTTCTGACGAAGAGTCTTGATAGTTTCATACATGAAAGTGAATACTGCAACTGATATACATAATCCAACCATACCTGAAAATTATAAAAATTAGCTACCAAGTATAATATGTGTAATTATTCATTTAAGATTATCTATAAAACCTTTAATTCTTAACTTTATAAACTAATTGTTCAAATACTAAGCACATTTGAAAGCAGTTCAATCAAAGCAGAAGGCAGTTCTACGTAAGTACCTTTCCCCAATAGCTCAATATGCTCTACAATATTGTATGGCATTAAGAATATTGAACAAAATCATGGCGATATCATACAATACAGTTGTGTAGTTGCAAAATAAGCAGTGCCGGGATGCTCTAAAAGCAGTGTTAGAACGCGTTTTTGTGGGAAAAAAAGTAGAGACAGAACAGTGTTCCTGTGCGTGCCAGCTCTACTACACCCCGGATACAATACTTTGTGATAATAGGGTTATCTCGACTCTGTCAGAAAGGTGATACTATGCATTTCTCTCACAAAGACTGGACTGCAAAACCTGGCGGTTAAAAAAGGCGAACTACTCACATGGCACACTCAGTAACAGAATAATATAAACACTTGTTGCCTTTCTTGATGATTAAAATTCACTCAAAACATCTATATTTCTTCGCCTGCCTGACCTCATTTGAACAAGCATCGAGATTTATAAAATTTGTTTAGCTTAGTTAGATTACCATCTTATTTAGAAGTTTTACGAGAAACATCTTGGAATGGACCATGTAAATTTGAATCAAGGCCAGACGACAAGGACAGCATCTCATCCTCCATAATTCCAAAACACACTAACCAATGTGAGAATGTTCTGACAGCAAATCTAATGTGTACCAGGCCCCACATAAATGGCAGACCTTCAACAGAATCAGGTTTTCAAGCTACGATTCTTCAAGAGCATCAAAATTAGGGGTGCAGTGGAGCCAGAATGTACCAGAATGCCATTTCAACACTGCTTTTTTTTTCTCAAGAGAAATAAATAGGAAAAAATTGTGAAAACGTCTCTAAAATGATGCGATTTTTGTCACACAGGGTAGAGCATCCCAGAACTATACAATTGATCAAAACCATCAGTGCACTTAAAACACATACATAAAACTAGCAATTTCACAATATTGTTTGTTAACTATTTCAATAAATTCTAAAGAGTCATTTCTGTATAAACTCGTTGTAAAAACAGATACTAGAACTAACTAATCTCACATAAAACTGAAGAATAAGAAATAATATTGTTTTCTTACAGTCAGAAACAATTTTTTTTTATATTGAAATGTTTACGTTTATTTTGAAATCATAAAGCTGACTTGATACGCAAAGAAATAATTATTAGAAGAAAACTGAAGACAGACTACTGAAATGAAGCAGCATATATAAAAAATGCCGCTGACACCAAAATGAAGAGAGCACATATATAAAAAAAAATGTGCATCAGATCAATTAATAAAAAAAATATACAAGTCCTGCATAGAAATTTACACTTTAAGTTCACTTATTTAATATTTCTTAATTGAAATTATGTGTATTTCTATTTAACATGAATTTTGTCACATTTATTAAAACTACATACATGCGCATGGGGGGGGGGGGGGAGAAGAATGCAACACATTCATATTTTCTCAAGCACTGTAATCTGCGCAATTAGAAAATGTTCAAAGTTTATACATTTCTTAAAAAATTATCAAAATGTATTGGCAAGATTCCTTGTATGGTTAGAAGGGCATTTAGTTATTCGTCTGATCATGCTATAAAAAGAAATCTAAAATCTGAATTGGTATATTTAATCATCTAGGTAAAAAGTTACTGTACAGAATTAGAAAGGCCATTTAAATCTGCATAAATTGTTATCACATGATACATTTTAACTACTTTGTCATGAAAGGACATAAAAATATCTCATTCATCAAGGTATACTTATTTTTTTCTTAATTATTTATTAATGTTTTTGAAATTTGTATGTAAATAAATGTTGCCATCATTCATAATGAATGTGAGTTTAAAACGAATGACTGGTTTCCAAAGGATATTAAAAAAATACAATTCCTATTACTTTAAAAAAACAATAAATGGTACTTAAATCATGGTGACATGCTTGTAAACAAAGCATGTATCCTGTCATATATAATGATAAGTAAAGCACTACTTACCCACACCAGATTTAATTGTTAGACCTTTAAACAATAAATCTTCAACTTCAAATCCAAATTCCAAATATGATTTATGCATCTATAATGGATAAGTTTTATAAAGAAATGACAAAATTCTTATGCATTAAATGATTATTTTAATAATATTAAAACATAAAATAACAATGTCTTACCTTGATGAAATTAAATAGATACTCCTAAAATAAATTGAATGTGTTTCTTTCTATCTGACGCCAGACCACATATATGGCAAGATAAACAGAAAAGCGCTCTAAACTTTATACACTTCACATTGATCCATGAAACTTAATGATTTTATCAAGCTTTTAGGAGAACTGAGAAGTAACGTTTCATGCTCTGATTCCGTCGAACGGAGATCAACCGTCGGCAGGTGGTACAACAAATAACAACAAAACAGCTGGTAAATCATTCCAGACGCAATGTTTATATTATAACGCAAAGAAAAGTGAAAGTGAATTGTAATTGACATTGTGGTTGCAGTTAATGTGAATTTATAACTATATAATAAATAATCAAGTAATCAAACAGAATAGAATGTAAATCTACTAATGTATTCAATTAAAAAAGACAAAGTTATCAATAAGTATGTTATAAAATAATTAGTGTCTTATGCTTCATGGTTCAACTTTACAACTTTAACTTTCAAGATTTGGCATCAGTTCAAAATCAATTTATTTTGGGTAAAACCAAAGTGTACGGTACAACTCTTGCCAAGCTGGCTCCAAATTATGAAAACCTCGCCAAACGTCCGCCATGTTACCTCATTTGCCATGTTACCGCCCGCCACTGGCTTACCACATTTAGCGATTTTTCGCCAAAGAGAAGGCGCCGTACCGTACACTTTGATTGGGTCATCGCGCTTATTTTTTTGTTTCTCGTCTCAATCTGTTTTTGATCGTGCCATACCGTACCGTGTCGTGGTAAATCGAGGTTTGTCGCCTCTTGTCCAATTTATAAAGTTTTATACTGTTTTTTTTTTATTGTAAGCAAAACATAATGACGAAATCTTGTGCTTATGAGTGTACCGCTGAGATTTTGACTGATGGAGGAGTTAAGTTATCGAAATATAAATCATCCAAAAGCGGCATGACCATATGCATAGCAGAAGCGGATGGTCCCCTTGTCGGTGGTTATTTATGTGTTGGTAAGCAGTTTTTCAGTTTCATTTTAATATTGTTGTCAGACATGTCTGACCAATCTGTTTTCTTGCCCTCAGCAATAAATGAATCAATTAGAGTTATGCCATACTTTCGTACAAAAACCCGTTTTAGAAATTTTCAATATTTGATTATAAAAGGTTAAGTTATATTTAAGACAGATGAATAAATTGAATTGCTATAAAATAATCAAAAATAAATTTAGAATGAATCACTGAATTAAATCTTTAAAGATGATTTCAAAGGAGTAAAATTATCTATCAATCGAATGAGTAGTAGTATATTTTTGCATGTAGTGAAATAGGCCAATTTTATTTTAATGAACCATAATATGTTTGCTATTATTAATTTAGAAACATGTCAGGAAAGCACTATTTATTGCAAGGATGAAGAAAGGAGCACACATACGGTTACTGTTGATAGTGCCATTCTGGTGATTGTGATTGATAGCAAGGGTGGTGCCAGTGTGTGTGGGGGGGTGGGCAGGGCCTCCCTGTCGTGGAAAATTTTTGTATCCTGTTCATGCAACAGGGTATTTAACTAGAAGATAAATAAAGATCAGGCAAAAATTTGAGACCAATTTCATTACACTCCTCCTCCCGTTCAGCAAGTCGGGCAGACACTAGTGTCACTACTGATTGATGTTTTACTTAGTAATTTTGAAATAAATAATCCTATATCGTAAATCATTTAATTAAACTATAATGGTAATTGTAGTGTCATAGAGTGAGGGATGTAGAGATGCTGCGAAGTGTGTAGGGTCGCAACTTCCCTGGTGCTGTGAAGATCGAATAATAGTGTTAGTTCACTTTTTAAAGCAAATATCATGAGGGAAGAGCAAAAACTTCTTTTCTTCAGGGGACATTTATCCTTGCTAAGCCACCAACATGATTTAAAAGCTAATATAAAAAAAGTTGATTAATTTTATGAGTTTGAATAGAAAGGGTTAACAGGATTATAAAGTGTATAGCTGAAAAAGAGAAGGTGAGTAATATATGATGTTATGCTGAATTAAGCATCTCAGTCTTAAAAGGTTGCTTATGTTTGCAACCTTGTTAATATGAAAAACACTATGAAAAATTATACCTATGACATGTATTATATATTAAATTTTTGGAAGAGTAGTATTATTAGTCTTTCTCATTTCTGTTATAGTAGAAAATAGCTCTATGGTCTTTCAGAATCGATTTCTCAAATAAACTTGTAAAATTTTGAAAACCAACTTGTTGAATTTAAAAGGAAAAAAGTTCTATAAATAATAAATTCCTGTTCTAAAATTGAGAAATATTTGACAAAAGTATGTTATCTTTAGAATAAATTATATTAAGACCTGCTGAATTTATGACAAGTTTCAATCAAATTTAAATTCTTCCTTTCAAAGGAATTCTTAATTTTTACTTTCTCTTGTACGAAGTATACAAAGAGAAAGTTTTGTAATCGTCAAAAAATTCGAACTCGAGATTTTGATGATTCTCCACGTTTTAGACCTCCCTGAGTCCGAAAAACATAAGTTTGGAATTATGTCTGTCTGTGAACACGATAACTCAAAAACTATTAGAGCTATAGGGTTGAAATTTGGTATGTGATTTTGACACATAATTTGTAGGTTTCTATCAAATTTTGAACAAAATCCGTCTACAGGAAGTCTGTCTGCATTCATGTGAACACTCTAACTGAAAAACTTGAATAGCTAGATAGATAAAATTTGGTACACTGTTTTAATCATCAGGAATGTAGGTCCGATCAAATTTTGGGCCAAATCCTTCAAAGGGTTGACTGTCTGTTGGTCTGTATAATCACATTCTTCTGAAGACAATATCTTCTAAAAGAAATGACATAGAGAATGAAATTTCGTATGTAGTCTTGGAACCCTAATTGCCCAGTGGCAGAAACACCGCGACGCTGCGTCGTACGTCGCAGATTTTGGACAGCGTCTGCAGACTATTTTGTAATAAAGTTTTATCATGTGCTCATAAAATAAATCCCATCATGAAAAATATCGAAGTTATTAATCACACTTTCTAAAGAACTTAGCAATTATTATATAACTCACATTGCTAAAATACGCAATCTTCTCGCCCTCGCGCAATCATCGTCCCCACCCCCGCTCTTTCTTCCCTATGCGGGATGGGCTTTTGACCTTGAAGTACACTAAGTGCCTCGTATCGGTATTGGTCACAGCTGATGTTTTCTACGCGTTTCATTCCTATACGTTTCTGGAAATAACACGTGGTTTTTACTTTGAGATGTCTGCGTATATAGATAAAATTCGTTGTTTTGATTGCGATGCTACATTATTACTAAAAAACTTAAAGCAGCATTATTTACGCCAGCATGAAAATAAACCTCCGAAGTTTCGATCGATCTCTACGGCTGCAAATCAATTATTTTTTAAAAACTGGAGCGAAAAAAGAACAAATTCTGAAATTGATAAAGACGAGGAACAGAGTTCAAGCCAAGATTGCCCCAATTTTAAACGTTCTAAGCATTAGTTAAGAAATATGGAATTCATTATTATACACACTTTCAAAATGTATCTACATATGTGCAAATGCAAAATTCCATAAAATCAAAAGTTGTATCAAGAATTTTAGAGGAAGACATTTCTGTTCTTCCTTGGTTTTAAATAATAAACAATGATACTATGAAATCTTATATATGCATAATTGCAGAACAATTTATCAGTTTGCATACAAATCATTAAAATACATATCAGGATAAATGTGCTAATAAGTTTCAAAGTTTTTGTTTCATAAAAAAAGCAATTATTTATTGCATTTTAAATTTAAAACATACAAGAAAGACATTTTTTTGCATACTTAATTTTTTTTACAATAAACAGGAGGCATTAATTTTTAAATAACATCTAACATATTGAAGAATATTTCATTTTATATGAGCTAGTGATGTACTGGTTTGAAAAATTCACCAAAACAGAAAGACACCAAGTGCTGTGTTTAAAACGGAAAAGTACCCAAATATAATTTTCTGCATAGGTATTTGTATAGTATGCTTAATATTACTTCTGAAACAACTTGATTCTTCATTATTGTTAATTATCTGCCCAAAGAAAAGATTAATCTTCATATGCTTTTGTTTATTAATTTATACAATTATATTATACAAATAATAAAGATGATATATGGTTTTTAATTTATATTTGTTGTATTTTAATAGCTTATAAGTTGATATAAGTATTTTTAAAAAAGAAAGCAGAATATTTATAGTCGCGCACTATTCTGCAGACTATTTTTAAGAGATCATCCGTTGCAGACTATTGAAAAGTATTCTGCCCCTGGGCCTAATTGTAGATTTGTCTCCAGTTTTCGTTTAAATTGGTTAAAAAAAGGCATTGAAATTGCATATTCGGTTTCCCCCCCATTCTACAACTCAAAAAAAGGCACCGCTGGAGTGCTTTCCCTACCTTAGAGAACCGTATGTTTTCTGAATGCGGTGTATTTTTTCCTCCATCCGTGTTAGTTGTATTCGAGAAAGTTTCAGGGAGGCTACTCCTGCTGTTTTTTGTGTGATTTGTATAAATTTTTATATACCTTTAAGGTAAATGCTCCAGTACTGGGTCACTTAAGGGTATTTCCTCAATTATCATCTAAACTTTAGAGAAGTTTTTCTAATCTATATTTTTTATGGTTGTTCAAACTCTTCTCTAAAATAATAATCGCCTGAAATATCAAAATAATTGTAATTTAATTTTTTAAAAATTATATATATTTTTATTTATAAGTTACCAGTTCATGTTATTGATTATTTTAAGAATAATGATTTTTTTAAAAAAATCTTCTTAGTTCAATGTCTTTTTTTTGCTTTATTTATCCTTTGAAGAATTGTTTACTGCAAAAATAAAAAAAAATTGGTGAATTAATACGATACTTTTTCATTACCAAAACAGAGATGTTAGCATCATATATATATATATAAAATGTTTTCATTGTTGCAGTCATAAAACAGCCGAGTTAACCAATTTGCTTTATTATAAAAATATTCTGGCGAGTGGCGGACATACCAACATCTTAGTTGAAGTTTTTAGTAAAAGTGTACAGAAAATCCCCGATTCTCTCAGATAAGGGAATAACAATATAACACTTGATCAAAGTGAAGGGAATATTGGCTATTTTTAATAAATTACGTAAGCGTTTTAGGGAAGATGCATGGCGTCAAGGAGTCGCTGATTTCACGATTTGTGCGCGCGTGGAAACGATTAAAATATTCTTTTAGTAATAAATATGCCAAAACGAGAGTTTTAATATACCTCCAGCGTGGGAAATAGAACAAAACTGGAGTTTAAGAAAAGTGATTTTGGAATACATTAAGACTTTAAAATATATAATATTAGAATTTGGAATAAAATTAAGCGAGATTATTACATATATATATATGAAATATCATTTTAGCTTGTGTTGGTTAATCCAATGAAGAGGCAGTCTTTGACGAGTGAAGATGAGTTTATTTTATTGAATCATGCTTTAATCGATAGGTTTCAGGTAATTTTAAATAATTCGGAAAAATATCAAGCCATTGTTAAAGTATAAATAGACGCGAAGCGCGATCACCGGCGATGAAGAGTAAAAAAGGCCACGCCAAAACAGGCGTCTGGTACGAAGGTTACATGATTTTAAAAAGAGGAAGTTGCACCATCGCGGCGAGATTAAGGTATCGAAAAAAAGGGAAATTCACGAACGTCAGACCGGTTGAAACTGGATTTCAGCCCGTTGAAGTGACAGTTAATTGTGTTTTAGAGTTTAAGTATAAATAATTTTACGGATTAAATTTTGGGTAGCGTTTTTAAAAATTAGGAACTTGTTAATTTATTACATATATATATCTATATATACATGCATATAAAATATTTTATTTGTTCTAGTCATTAATTAAGGAACAGGCCGAGTTAATAACTATTTTTCATTTATTATTCAACATATGATGAGAGTGGCGGAATATACGTACATCTCGTATGAAAGTTTTAAGTGGAAAAAGCACAGAAAATCCCTGCATTCTCTCAGATAGGGGATTAACATATAGACACGTGATCAAAGTAAAGGGAATATTTGCTATTTTTAGTAAATTACGTAAGTGTTTTAGGGAAAAATTTGGTGCCAAGAAGACAGTGTCTTGATTTTCTGTGTGCTCGTGAAAGCGATTAAAATATTCTTTTAGTAATAAGTAGCCAAAACATGAGATTTAATATACCTCCAGCGCGGGAAATGAAAGGAAACTGGAGTTTTAAGAAAAGTGATTTTGGAATACATTAATATTGTACTAGGATTTTAAAATATATAATATTAGAATTTAAAGTAAAATGAAGTGAGATTATTACTTATATATAATTGGCAGTGATTATAAGCATCAATTTTATTCTTCAAAATCCGCCCCCCCCCCCAAAAGGGGCGGGGTTGGTTGGGATAAGTTTGGTGCATTTTTTGCCTTTTGTTAATTTTACAAGAAATGTTCCATTAAGCCTTTGAAGACAACTGTCATGCAGGTGTGCCAGCTACTTGTAGTGTTGATTGTGGCTGTCCTTGAAGGGTTAATAATGAGAGGTAAATTTCTATGCTGGGAAAAAAGAAGCTTTATGTTTGTGTTATATGGGTAGTGTAATGTAACTTCAGTATTTTGAGATATCTTTCACTGTTTAGATACATGATACTATTCTGATAAAAATTTTGAATTACATTCAGTGAGAGTTTTGTCTTTGTAAAATGAGAATGGTGAAATTTCTGTGATAAAATTAAATGTGCTGCTTGAAATTTATATTTTGATTAGTATCCTAAGCTCGAATGATAAATTTTTTCTGTTTTCATCCTGTGTTTTCTGTGGTATTTAAAAATTAATGACGGGGATTATTTATTTCAGTTCTGACACAGTTTTTAATTTTTCTTTTTAAGCTACTGAAGCACATGATGATGATGGTCTACCTCATACATTGGAGCATTTAGTATTTATGGGCAGTGAAAAATATCCATATAAGGTATGCATTCAGTTTTTTTTTCCCTCAAAGTTCTGCTTAATAAAGCAAAGCCTCAAAAGTATAATATACTGTCAATTCTGTACCTGTGTTTTAATGTATTTGTTTTTAAATGTTATTGATGTATATTCCATGTTAAGACAGAGTGACAAAAATCTAACAAAATTATTAACTTTTTAAGTGAGGAATTAATCTTTCATGCTTATTTTAATTAAAGTACAAACATTGATTGGTTTTACATCTATTTATTATTAATTCCACTGACTTACTTTCTGTGAACAAATTGGGCCATGTAGCATCTGGGAGACTACAACACCAACTAAAACACACACAACATGGCCTAAATCATGATTGGAAAACTGCACATGGAAACAAATCATTCTGGAGGGGTAGAGGTAGGCAGCCCTCTCAAGATAAAGTTTTTCCAACTACACTCAGTAACGAAATACATTTGTTTGGTGTCTGTCAGACGCCATGCAACCTATACAGGGTGCACTAATATGTTGTCGTTACTATGTTCTATAACTAGATAAACAAAATATTCCATTGTACGTAATTGTGTTCCTCCCAAAATATGAAAGGACCTAAGTTACAACCAAATATTTTGTGATATTTTCAGCCATACGCTATTTTTTTAAATCGAGATCTAGTCATTTGGATTTTCCTTTATTTATCAATTACGTACAAATAATTTTTTAAGTTATTTTACTTGGAATATAGAGGGAAATAGCAAATATAATAATTTCTTAACATTTTCCAAATAAATTTCAAATTTACAAGGTTACTCTTTTTACTTAATTCCTTTTAAAAGCAATATTTATGTTTTGTACATCTGAAACCAAATGAAAAAAATACTCCATCAAACATTTGGTAATTTATTTGATCTATTTTTAAGATGAATTGGTGGATGTTAAAAAAAAAACTTTCTTGAGATTAAGCATTTAAATGCATTATCTCAAGAATGCAAAACTGATAGTAACTTTTGCAAATCAGTGTGGGTTTTTTACCCTTTCAGTGAATATGGATTTCTTTCTATGACGTGCTCATCTTTAATAAAAAATAATAATAAAAAAACCTAATTAGCTAATGTGAAAATTGTTAGTTTATTTACTGATCTGAAATATAATTCTAATGACTTAGAATTGACTAATAAGTTTCTTTAATAATTTAGACTAGAATCAATTTAATTTTGTCTTTTTTTTTCTTGCAGGGTGTTTTAGATTTAGTTGCTAATCGTTGCTTAGCACAAGGTACAAATGCCTGGACTGATACTGATCATACCTGCTACACTATGTCTACAGCAGGTGATGAAGGATTCCTGAAACTATTGCCAATTTATATTGACCATTTATTGTATCCAGTTCTAACTGTAAGTTAATACATTTGCTGTTATCAATTGTATGTTATTTGATTGTTACTTATCTTGAGGTTGTTATTTTACTGAATAACTGAAATTGTAGATGGCAAATAACTTTGATTTTAAACTTATCATAAATAAATTTTTTTACTGCTTTAGAGGTACAAAGACTAATTAACCTTTATTTATTTATTTTGTGTGGCATTGAGAGTCATTCTGAGTCCAATAATACCATCTTTTAATATCAGAACAAGGAAAGAAACTGATAAATTTTCCTGTAATGAGTCTCTATCTCAGTAGTACTGATATTGTTATTTGCCTGTATTATAGATCAGTCTTCATATCTTGTAATTCTCTTGATGCAGAATACACATTTATTTTACCCTTTTCTTAACTTTTTAAATTCTTGTTCAAGGCTTGTGAATGTTTCATTAGATGTTCCCTATTTTAATACCTGAAGGAAGAGATATTCCTCATTTTCTCTTCATCTGATATAACCTCCATTTTGTGAGAGTTATTTCAGTAAAAAAAATTTACCAGTAATAAAAATCCATATTACTTCTTATTTAATATATATTTAACTAATTTATATCGGAAAACAGTACTAATTTATATTTCAGAAAAATATAAATGTTTTTTAATTTCCTAAAACAATATTAATATCAGATAAAAATAATTTGATAGCTTGTTAAAGTGTAGGATTAGTATAGTGAAGGGGTATAATCAGGCATATTTAGGGGAAGAAATCACTTCTAAATATGCAATATCTTTTTTCTAAATTTAATCAAGAACTATACCTTCTGTCAGTTGGTCTGTTTTTTAATGAAGGCTAACATTGTGGAATTTCGTAGGCATTTTAACATTAACAATGAACTCTGTTGTTTACATTTACAGGGCAGTGCTTTTGTAACGGAAGTTCATTCGATCAATGGCGAAGGAGAAGATGCAGGTGTAGTATACAGCGAAATGCAAACTCGTGAAAATTCTGGTGAAAGTCTTTGCCACTTGTCTATGCTTCGATCCATGTATCCTGGGCACTGTGGTTATAAATCGGAAACTGGTGGACTTATGAAAAATTTGAGAGAAAGTACAACCAATGAAAAAGTAAGTAACATGAAATGATAGATTTTTCCCTAAGAAGATGCGACATATTAAAATTTTCCCTTGATGTATGTTTTTATTGTTTTGTCTATTAAATAAAAAGAAAACATTAATTAAAAAAAATATGGAATTTTGCTTTAAAAAAATAAAATGCTAATAGTATAATTGATTGGCATTTAAAATTATTTTTTTATATGATAATTGTGGTTAAAATTGTTTTCAAACCATGTTTTAAAGTGTAGTAAAAATACCTTGTATTAAATTTCAGGTTAGAGCTTATCACAAGGAGTTTTACAGACCAGAAAATCTGTGTGTCATTATAGTTGGCCAAATCAATGCAGAGAAAGTGTTTGAAGCTTTAGAACCAGTTGAAGAAAGAATTGCAAATGATGTACGTTTCTATATCTGCTTTTCACTTTTTTGTTTTTCAAAAATAAAATTCTACTTTTATGCTCATTGACAATTTTTTAGAGTGAAAGAACACCCTTTGTTCGTCCATGGCAGACGCCGGTTCCACCTCTACCAGAATCTGTTACTTTAGAAGTTAATTACCCTTCAGATGAAGATGAGCATGGTCTAGTTATAGCTGCATGGCGAGGACCATTGGCTAATGTAAGTTTTATACATCTAGTTGAAATGAAGCTTGGGCTTTGTCAAGATATAGTATAGATTGTGTTAGATTTTAATGCTTTAAAGTTTCAGCCTTTGCAATTTCTCAATTCAGCTTCATCTAGTACTGATTAGTCAATCTCGTAATGTTCTCCTTTTAAAATTGCTGAATTTTACTCCAATATTCTGATAAAATGTTTAGATAATTTCATACCTTGTTTTACTCTTTCATGAAAAGACATTTCAGCTTTTACCACCCTTTTGATTTAAGTCATTTTATAGCATCTTTCTTCCTTCCTTCTCCCCCCCCCCTTTTTTAAAACTTTGTTTGGTGATACATGGTCAAATAATGAGCTTTGTGTCATGAATTCTTTGAAATTGTTTTAGATAAAAGACTTGATTGCATGTCGTTTGAACCTTTATTCATCCTTTTTTTTTGCAGTTTGTATGTTTGTGATCTTTCAATTTCTGTATTTATTTGCTATATATATATAATATACTGGATGCCCACTCTTATCATGGCCTAATAGCTAATTAGAGATAGACATATAGTCCCAGTTGGGAAAAATGTTCTAAATGACAGGAAGAATTATATTGTATGCTGATAGTGTCAATAAATGTACTGTTGAAAAAATTATGTCTAAATTTTTATACAGCCCCCTGTCCTATTAATCGTATTTAGTAAAATATTCTTAACACACTAAAATTTTAAGCAAAAATAGTTCCTCTCTTCTGTGACTAAAACTGACTGAGTTATGGATAGGGTTTCTGATTTCCCGGCTTTTTTTCCTACCCCGGAACTTAACAATCATTCCTGGGAATGCATCAAATTTTTAAAAAATCTAAAAATTAGCTACTTTTAATTGATGTCAATAATAATTTCATAAAATTAAGGATATTCATAAATTCTAATATTTATACTCCTTTATATATTGAGCTACGAAATACAAATAAGATATATAAATTATTCATTTTTAAAGTATGATTTAAGAAAACATAAGCAATCTATGCTTTTATCATTCAGCCTAGTTCGTAGCTTTGTTATGAACAACTCGGCAGCAGAAAATGCCCTGTCAGCTTCAGCTGATGTAGGAATTGTTTTCAAAGCATCACCCAGTTTTATAATATTTGATGATTGATTTTTATTTGAGTCAATTAACTGCAATTCTTGCTTCCCTATCTTGCTCAAGTTAGAACTCTTGCTAGTTTAACAACACAAGACCTTTGTCTTTCAGTGGATAGCTTTTTCTATTTTTACTTACAATATTAAAGATTTCTCTTCCAAAGTTTCCGGGCTCTCTTCTTCCGAGTGGCAAAGAGTTGGACAGTGATTCCTCTTTCTCTCAAAAAAGCCTTGTTATAATTATTTTAGCTTGTTGAATCAAAGAGTTTTTATTTGGTAAACGTGAAAGATCAGCAGTAACTTCAGCAACACACATCATACTGTCTCCCAAATTTAGATATTGCATTAATGCAACTAAAGTAACATTGTGTTTCTCACTAATTCTTTGGACCAGAGAACATTTGTTATTCTTAGCAAATTCAGAGTTTTATTGGTTCAACTCTCCATTAATGAAAGCAAATACTCCTTTGAAAATCGTGTTTTGACTGCATAATTTTTCCTAGGCAATTTTTATTGACTTCAAGCCTGCTACAATAGCAGTCAGTTTCAAATTCTACATTAACCAAAATTTGTTGTTCTTTAATATCAATTTATGCTTTTGAAATTGCTGCTTTTATCTCTAAAAATCTTTCAAGCATTGCCAGAAAACTGTTCCAGCGTGTTTCAGTGTCTAAACAAACCATCTTTTCACAGCCAAACTCTGCTTTAACATAATTTGTAGAATATCATTCTTGAAATGTGATTTTCTGAATAATTTTACAATTTTTTGTTCCTGGGAATACAAAAAGTATGAAAATCTTAAGATTTCCCGGGAAATAAACCCTAGTTATGGAGCTTTGAATTTCATAATTTCAAATCAATCAGTGGCCGCATCAAGTAAGAGCTGCTCATTGATTGGTTGATCTTCTTAGAGGTGGCCATTGAAACGGTCTAAGGTGGTCTAAGTCAGCTATATTCAAAGCTCCGTCGGTTTTGGTCGCAGAAAGGTGGAACTTTTTTTTTTGTTTAAGATTGTAGTGTGTCAAGAATATTTTACTAAATATGATTAATAGGACAGGGAGCTGTATAAAAATTTAGTGATTGTAATTTTTTTAACAGTACATTTATTGACTCCAACAACATAAAATATAATTCTTCCTGTCATTTAAAGAATTGAACTATATGCCTATCTCTAATGGATTAGAAATTAGCTATTTGGCCACGATAAGAATGGACACCCTGTATATTGCATTTTATTAGTGACACATAGTTTTGCCTTGACTTTCTTGGATTGTAGCATGCTACTTCTTTATTTCGAAATTAATGTTCTTTTCATTTTGATAACTTTTTTATCCTTACTTTTCTGTTCCAGGATTATTCTCAGCTAATATCCATCCAAATATTAATGGACTACTTGACAGATACTTCAGTTTCGCCTTTAAATCGTGAGCTTGTTGAAACTGAAGACCCCCTATGTAATCAGGTAACATAAGTGAATTTTTGATTGTTCATTCGAATTGTAATGATCTCATATTGATGCTTGATGGTGTTGGAATTAATGGATGAGAACTTGCACATAAGTCATAGTTATAATTTTGCAAAAATGGAATTGCTGTTATTTCATTTAAGTTAAATCTAATATGAAGTGATGTTTAAGATAGCTTTTATGTATTTGTAAATATAAAAGTTATCTTAATTGTTAAAAAAAAAAAACTGAAATTAGATTTATTATTTGTTAATCCTCTAAGCATTTGAGAGGTATTTTTCTGTTTCTCATGTTGAGTTGAAAAGCAGGTAATTCATGTTTATGTGTATAATTTCTTCAACTGGGAAAAAATATTCTTAATATTTCAGGGATTTGACTAAATACAATAAAGGTCCAGTTATTCACTTTAAAAGCTAATTTTTAAGACTTTAAAGCAATTAGATCAAAATAGCTAACAGCTCGGAGGATTAAAATAGCTTCCATTTTAAAATTTGATTTCCTCTTCTAAAGTTAATGGATTTTACAGTGCTTATATTGTTAATGGTGACTAGTAAATGGTAACTACAGATATAAAAAATTCCCTTTAATGTATTCTTCTGTTGTATGATTATTTCTTCTATTATTCATTTGTAGATGGACTACACTGTGATAGAAAACTTTGAATCTTGCATTTATCTCCATCTCTCTAATGTTCCTGTAAAAAAGTTGCAAGAAGTTAAAGAAAAGTAAGTTTGTAATAAATTTAATTGTAAATGATTGTGGAAAGGATTTGAATCTCTATGTGACATATTTTCTCTCAGTTGTGTTTCAGAAGATAGTTCAAAGTTCTTTTTCTTTCAGTGTTTAATTTTTTCACTATTTTTTTAAAGATATTTGCAGCCTATCATTATATAGTAATAGACCACTGTGTGCTGGTAGCAGAGTCTTGGCCTGGGGGTTCAAAATTTGAGACCTCCTGTGTATGTGGATGTGATGGATTTTATATCTGTTGGGGCAAATGACCTTCTGTTAGTGTGGTGTGGAAGTCTGTAGATGGGGTTCTGGCTGTGGTGTTGTCCTCATCATCTGATCATGGTTCAAAATTACACGGTCCACCCCTAAATAACTCGTATGTAGATTCAAAATAGGATGTTAATCTAATTAAGCAACACAGTAATATTGTGTTTGGTGAAAAATTTTCTGATTCTAAACAAACAGCACAAATTTTTCATGATGCTTTTTTTTGTATAATAGCCATCGTAAAAAATTTATTTTAACCTAATGATTTTCAGAACTTGTTTTAGATATTTCTATTCAACATTTTGTTGTAGCAAATATAAAGAAGTTGTTATTTTACTTTATTTTGTATATAAAAATAACCGCAAAAAAGTTTGTTATTCTAACCTTTCAGAAAGAAAAAAAACCTTTCAACAGTAATATATATTTTTGAAAAATACTTTAAAACAATTTTGTGGGAATTATCTAATAAAATATAACTGCAAAATGAAATTGAATGCACATTTCTTGCTATTTAATAATTATCATTTGTTTTCTGAAAAAAAAAGCATTTTAAAAAAAAGGATTCTTGAATTTTTGTTATGGAAATTGATTTTACATTGATTTTAAATTTTGTAACAAGAACATTAATTAACATATTTGATATATTTAAATCGGTACTTTTCCGTTAGCCGGACGCAAGTGAAAAATCGCCAAATAATGTAGAATTCCGCCAAATTTCTTGCAACCATTCTCTGTTGTCATTCACTTCGCTTGGCGACTTGGCTCGCGTTTGGTTCACAATTGGCGACATTTGCGCCCGACTATCGAAAAAGTACCTTTAAATCAAATTGCAAGTTTTATTTTTATTAATTTTCTGTGCTATATCACATTGTAATGATCTACAAGATGGTATTTTTTAAATTTTCTACCATCCTTTTAATGTATTAAAAAAAGGATTAATATTGTAGATTAATACTCACCTGTATGTTTTATATTATAAAATGTTTAAAGTACATGAGAGATGTAAATAGGTTCATGAATAAAAAACTTCCTGTAATAAGCAAGTCATATTTTGTGTACTTGAAGGTTGTTTGATGTTCTGAAAAACATAGCTGATGGTAATGAGGAGCTGGACATGGAACGTATGAGGACTGTTATAAGAAAAAAGAAGTTGTATATTCTAAGTAATGTGAGTAATGTTGTATTTCTTTTGGTTCTTTTATGTAGACCAAAAGCAGTATATGCCTTTAATTTTATATATATAAAAGTGATTTCAGAATGTAGACTTCTTTCTTTGTTATCTTACTTTCTGTTCTCCTCTCCATATTGTGGTCTGATGTAGAATATGATTTTTCAAAAGTAGAAAATGTGAAATGAAATCTTGAAAAGGAAAAAAAAAAAAAAAAAACCAACATAATCTTTTATATATTCTTGTTTTATTCACATGAAAAGTATTGTGGAGGGAATAAAGACTTTTTTGCGCACCGAAACCTTTTCTTTAGCAAGTAGCTGTATTTATGATAGAATGCAAGGGAAAAAAAAAATGCAATAATTTTCTTTTTAAGATTATGTCTTAAATGCTAGAATTTATGCACTGTTTGAATTGCATTTGATTGGAAGTATTATGCATTATATGTATCTTTGGCAAGTTTGCATGCCTAATGCTTATTATTTTATAATAAGTACTAGGTATGGTTTGTAGGATATATTAAATTAAGGTTCTGTGAATAAAACTCTTGATTTTTAAAATTTTGTTAGTAATTCGTTTAAGAAAGTTGATTATTTGAATGGAACCATGCATTTCATTAATTTGACGACCTGTTCCATCTATTGACAGAATAAAGGATACAATCGCTCTTTGCAGGAATAATCCCATTTAATTATTTTTGAAAACAAATCAGTCAAAATATTACTTATTTTTCACCTATGTATTTAATAGCATGCTTTTGTGATATATATATATATATTTATTTAAAAAAAAACATTTACTATCTTTGAAAATAAAGTGCCATTGTAAATTTTCCCTCTAAAGAGAAATACTTTGGCCTTTTATTTTCAACAGGTGTTTCTATAAATAGTAAATGCATGTTAAGGACATTCCATAAGCTCACTATTCTTTTATTCCATATAATTTATAAAGAATAATTAATATAGTTTTCACATTCTTGTAACTTTTTTCCAGATGGAAAATAATCCCCGATCAATTAGCTAGCTGTTTAATTTAGGGGATTTCCTGCCATGGCTCTACAGCACTTTGAGGATGTAGTTGATGAACTAAGTATTTGTAGTTATTAATACTCGGGCCAAGAAGTAATTACATTAATCCAAGTAATTTGTGCTTACAATGTGTGATTTTAAAAAAATATGAAATAGCAGAATATTTAATTTTTTAGTCATAATGCACATTTAATTTCTTAAATTTTGAAATAACAATTTACATGTTAATTGTTAGTAGGGCATTTTACGTTAGTCAATATAACTTGTAAACTAAATAATCTCAGTAATTATTGTATTGTTTTTCCTGTAAACAGAATTGTTTGAAATAAATATTGAAATGCTATGCTTCTATTATGCCATCCACTTAATGTAGTTTTGAGGTTGTTTTAAGATTTATTTATATATAACTAGGCTGTTGAAGAGTATCCAAGACAAAACATGAAAAATATTCAATGTGTTATCTTCTTTCAAGTTAAAACATAGAGTGCAAGAGATCCGACTATTGAAAAGAATTGTTCCAGTCCCACAATTTTGGATTGAACTTATTGAAGAGATACATAATAGATGGAAGAAATATGTAATTATGAAGTATTGGATATTAAAAATAAATTGGATTTTGTATTTCATTTCAGATTTTCAACTTTTTTTTAATCAAATTTTCATGAAAGGTGAATATTATGCCTAAAACGGGGGTGGGTAACCTTGCATTAGAGAAGAGCATCGTAAATTTTCAGCAGCTGGGCAAAAGGCCTTGCAGGTAAAGGTTTGTTCTGTAAATTATTGTATACACTGTGACACAAAAAAAGTTTAGACAATGAACAAATTCACGCAGATTGCAAAATATATTTAATCAATTTTCTAAAAGGACTTCAGAGTAATGTATTTACATATACCATATACAATATAGTAATAAAGTTGACTTGAGCATATTACAGAAGCTATTAAGAAATTTTTAAAAAGATTACTTATTGTCTCAAAGGTTTTAGACAAAATGAAATGAATTTAAAATAAACAGGATTCAAAACCTGATGGTGCATTCATTCTTGTAGATTAGTTCATAAATACTGGTTTCTATAGAGAAGAAATCTTGCATCTGTTGGGGTTCAATTTTGCTTTTATATCAATAGATCTCTTGACTTCTGCTTATAGAGAGAAATAATTGTACTATCATTTTTTAGACACATGGTACCCCAAAGATTCTCTATTGGGTTAAGATGTGGGCTACATGCTGGTCAAATTCGAGAACTTTTATATTCTGAGAATTAAACCAGACTTTTATTATTCTTTACAAGTGTAATTGAAGCATTGTCTTGCTGAAATTTCCACTAAAGGTCACCCTAGAGCTCAGCAAATGGCAGGGATTATATCCAATGTTTTGTTTTGTTATATTCAATGTTGATGTTTTAGCAAACACTGGTAAGATGCAGGAACACTTTTCCATTGTAGCAAAGGCTACCCAAACCCATCACGAGCCACCACCTGATCTCGACTGAAAAAACACAGACGTTCCTTACCAAGTTATTATAAGTACAATGCAGTTATTGCCATTTTGGTCCATATGACATATGATTTCGAGCTCATAACATTCTTTGTGACTTATGATGTAGCTTCAGAGCTGGCCTCTTTTTCATTTTGCAATGAATCATTGTTCCTGTTTCCAAAATTCTTCTACAAATTGTATCCTTTGATACCAAGAGTCCCGAAGACCTTTGACTTTCAGGAATTGTCATTTGTTGGTTACTCGCCAGTCTTTGGATCTGACGAGCATCATGTTTATTTGTCATACACGACCTCCCAGATCTGAGTGTTGCTTGATATTTGCAACTTCTAGATAAAACTCGATAAGTAGGTCTTAGGGGTATCATCTGTTGCAAAATTTACAGCAATGGTAGACCATTTTTTTTCTATAAGTGAACTCAAGAGATCTATTGAGGATGTATGGTATAAAATCGAGCCCCAAACCATGCAAGATTTATTTTATTCGATAGAAACTTGTATTTATGAACTAATCAACAAGAATGAATGTGCAATCAGGTTTCAAATCCTATTTATTTTAATTTCATTTTTGTCTAAATTTTTGAGACATTGTTAATTTTGTTTTTAATTTCTTAATAGCTTGCAATATGCTCAAGTCAACTTTTATTGTTATAATATTGCATATGCATATGCAACACATTACGCTGAAGTTGTGTTAGGAAAATCAGTTAAATATACAGTAGACTCCGCTTAATGTGATCGTGGTTAATGTTATAATTCGCTTTATATTATCAAAAACCTCTGGTCCAGAACCAACATATTCAAATGTACACAAAATTATTTGGTTGTGATCACTACATCGTTTAATGTTATTAGTTTAGAAGTAGAGAATTGACCGATCCCTCATTTTCAACCAGCGTTAACGATTGGCGTTCGTAGAATTTTTCGCTACACTTGTAAGGAAACATCTGGGGGCCACTTTCCCCACAAATCCCAAGAATTTCGGGGTTTATTTTTCATAGCCTCTCTTTGAAGGTCATCCATTTTGAAGGCAGGGACGTGACCATTGGTATTTTTCATTGAACTTCCTGAAGGTATGCAAAAGGAAGAGTATGAAGAGTGGATGTCCATTGACAAGGATATTCCAGTAGCTGCCACACTAACAGATTTGGAAATTTGCCAAGCTGTTTGTAAGTAAGACCAAGCTGCAAAAGTTGATGATTCCAACAAGGACGAATGCATTGAAGAAAGCCCTCCAACGAACACACCGAAATGAGGCAAGCACTTGATATTTTGAAATGCTGCGTGCAGCATCGTTCAACAAATTAAAAAAAAAAACAATATATAAATGAATTGTGGTCAAGCAACAATTAATGAATTTTTTTATTGTTATTTTTGAAATAAATTATAGATAGCACTGAGGTAAGTGTTTTTTTTTCTCCTTTTTGTTTCTTTTCCCTAATGTAATAAAAATATAATTGATTTTACCTAATTCGGTTATTGTTATTAGTTGGTTAATGTTATCAAAATTCTTAAGTCCCGAAGTGGTCACATTAAGTGGAGTCTATTGTATTTTGAGATGTGTGTGAATTTGTTCATTGTCTAAACTTTAGCATTGAGGTTATTCCATGTGAAGACACCCAATATTAGAAAAATTTGTTGCTCCATAGTAACAGATTTTTTAAAAAAATTACCACTTAAACTTATTTTGGTGAAACCCTCATTTATCAATTTGTAAAACATTTTGTCCATTATTGGCCGAGATATGGATATTTGAAAAACGGTCATTTTTAGCATATTTTGGTCATCTTGAATTTGGCACTACTGTGAAAAATTGCAATAATAACTTGAGAAATAATGGTTCAAATTCAACAATTTTGATACCAATTTGAAGCTATTTATATGAGGAATATAAATCCAGTGTTTAACTAAAATTAAATTTACTATTTTTTTACATGGAAAATGGAAAAAAGCATCTTCAGGATTTAGCCAAATTTAATGGGCTGTAAAAAAAATGGCCCATCGTATTTTTTTCTGAAACTTGGTAGAAACACTAATCAATATATGTCCTTTAAACATAAAAAAAAATTAGGAAGGTAATATTTCTTAACAACTAAAAAAAAATTTTTTTTTATACCCAGGATATTGAGGTATGAAACTTCTTGTTGCTGGAATATACTAGTAAATCGCTTTCTAAAAAATAAGTTATTCTTATATTTCATAATCTTAATTTTAAATATTAAAAAAGGCTCTACTATACTCAAAAAATACATTTATAGCAATAATTTCAAAAATTGCATCATTAAAGATTTAAAAATTGGACTATCTAAATTTTGCTCATTACGCCCAAGAGAATGTGTGACTGCTGGAAATGAAGGTATTCATTCTGTGTGTGTTTATCACATATATCATCAAAATATTAAACTCATGGTGCATGCTTTTCATATTTGTGACTATATTTCACTGTTAAGAAAACTAGTTTGTTCCTCTGAATCCGAAAAGTGAATGGTACATAGAAGTGATAACTGTCCATCTGTGGAAATTCTGAAAGAAGAATTAATGTTTTCCAATGAATTAGAAATGATTAATGAAATTTCTTACAAACAATGGGTGAAAACTGTTGGTGCAGAACTGAAAACAATTATTACAATCAGTTGATGAATTTGTTGAAAATTTGGTTGCAAAACTGTCTACATTATGCACCCATTACTTCTTGACAAAGCTCAGAGTAAGTACTTTAGCAAAACAAAGGATGAATTGATTGAAGGTACTGCTAATATTCTAGCAGATTTTTCTGAAAACTATACTTGTATCATGCAGGATACTATCCAAAGTGTTCATTGGAAGAAAGAGCAGATGACAATTCATCCTTTTCTAGCATATGTAAAGGACACTGCTAATGATAAGTTGAAACCTATTCCTATGTGTGTAATTAGTGACCATTTGGTCCATGACACAACATTTTGGACTTTCCAAAAAGTAATTGATCAGGATTTAATTAAAGAAGTGCTACAAGTTAAATACATAAAGTATTTCAGTGATGGATCATCAGCTCAATATAAAAATTTTAAAATCTTTATAAATCTCCGTCACCATGAAAAAGATCATGGTGTGAAAGCTGAATGGCATTTTTTTGTATCTTGCCATGGGAAAGGAGCTTGTGATGGTATAAGTGGTACCATAAAATGCATGACATCCAAAGCAAGCCTTCAGCGACCATATAAAGACAAAATATTAAATGCTTCTGATTTGTATAAAGTTATGAAGGATTCTATTAAAGGAATCAAAACTTTTTTTGTAGAAAAATCTGAAATTGAGATTTCCCACTGTCAATTAGCAATGAGGTATCAAACTGTAGATACAATTAAAGGAACAAGGTCAAATCACAGTTTTGTTCCTATAAACGAAACACAATTTCCAGGGTATCAGATTCCACCACAACATTCATTGCTACTTTAGGAAGCAAGACCATACCACTGACATTCCAGAATGAACAATATGTTGCCTGCACATATGGAATTAACTGGTGGATTGGAAAAATTGTGGAGTGCTACGATGAATATAATGACTATAAAATTATGTTTATGCATCCTCATGGTCAAAGTGCATCGTATACGTGGCCGAAACCTTTGGATGTGTGTTGGATTCCATACGAACACATAATGAAAATTGTGTCTGCTCCCTCAACTAACACAAGAAGAACATATAAAATAACACTTGAGGAAAATAACTGTATTGAACTATTATTCAAAAATTTCAAGGTGGGTTAAATTCATTTATTTTTTTTCGAATGTTAAAAACAGTATGTATAGATTTCATTTATGCTTTTTAAAAATAATAGTGCATTATGTCATTTATAGTTATTATATATAGTGGATATATATTTGAAGAAATATTTACCATTCCTATATTTTTTTTATATTTAAAACATGCAAATTATTGTTCCTTACAAGCTTAAAAGAACTATTTGTCAATTTCTTAACAGTTCATTAAAGCTGGTTATAATCTGAAGGTATTCTTTTCACTTCTCATGTAATAAAAATATTAATTTAATATTGTTTTGATTACAATTGTTTTCACTTGAAGCAGGAAAAAACGAAGATACAACACAAGAAATCATATGGCAAATTGCATCATTTAGAGCTAGTTGTAGATGATGCAATTTATAAAATAATTGCTATAAATATATTTTTTGAGTATAGTAGAGGCTTTTTTTAATATTTAAAATTAAGATTATGAAATATAAGAATGATAACTTATTTTTTAGAAAGCGATTTACTAGTATATTCCAGCAACAAGAAGTTTCATACCTCGATATCCTGGGTATAAAAAAAAAAATTTTTTTTAGTTAAGAAATATTACCTTCGTAATTTTTTTTTTATGCTTAAAGGACATATATTGATTAGTGTTTCTACCAAGTTTCAGAAAAAAATACGATGGGACATTTTTTTTACAGCTCATTAAATTTGGCTAAATTCTGAAGATGATTTTTTCCATTTTCCATGTAAAAAAATAGTGAAACATATATTTAATTTTAGTTAAACACTGGATTTATATTCCTCATATAAATAGCTTCAAATTGGTGCCAAAATTGTTGAATTTGAACCATTATTTCTCAAGTTATTGCAATTTTTCACAGTAGTGCTAAATCCAAGATGGCCGAAATTTGCTAAAAATGACCGTTTTCCAAATGTCCATATCTCCGCCAATAATGGACAAAATGTTTTACAAATTGATATATGAGGGTTTCACCACCGTAAGTTTTAGTGGTAATTTTTTAAAAAAATCTGTTACTATGGAGCAACACTCATTGGGTGTCTACACATGGAATGACCCATTGCGGTGTATTACAGACACTCAGATTACTTCAATGTAAATTGCAAATAACTGGTAAGGCCACGTTAGAAACTCAAAAATGCCACATGCGACCTTAAGGCCATGAGTTCCCTACCCCTGTGTTATACTATTTTTGGATTTTCTTTTGTTTTTTATGTGTCATTTTGATTGGGTTTATTCTGGTTTTAGGTTTGAATTAGCTTGCAGTAGTTGTGTGTTCCGATTTATTCTGGTTTGTTTTTTAGACAGGCTGTGGGCAGACATTTGTGTCTTAAAATTATATTTTAGATATTGATTAAGATACTGTTACAAAAATCGTCCTTTGGGTGTGTGTACGGTGAAAACAGTCCAACAAGCCAGATAAGATAACGGAAAAAGACATTTTATTCTCAAATATTCTGGAAAACACGAAGCAAAGGTAACAGGAAAAACAATACTTCCACAGATTAGCAACACAAACAGACAGCAATTCACTAATAAGAACAGCAACGGCACTTTCATTACCGCTCAGCATCTAACATCTTACTAACTCGCACAGTGGGTAAAACTCCAAAGAGAGATTACAAGGACATTTGTACTCCAAAGGCGATCCCAATCGATCAACACATTCAAAGTCTATCAACACACACTCTATACTGTGATCCGAGCATGTTCTATTTATAGTCTCCCTGACAGGCTGTGACGTCACATGGAATCATCAGGATAAATCCGGATCTCTGCCCCTAATAGAGATACTGAGAAAATAATAGCATTTTTGGGAATCTTCGATTTGTCGCCAAGATCAGGGGTCCAAGCCTGGCTGCTGGCAGTCATTCCATACTTACCCCTGTAAAACTCTTTCCAACCTTAAGACTAAGATGGCCAGGAAGTGACATTTCATATTTGTGACAATACTATAAAAACTGCCACCTATGAATTTACATTAATATACATTTAATATGTGAGTATTATTGCTGAAAATCATTTTAATCTTCAAGAAAAATATTGTTGTATTTTTTAAACTTAGTTTTTTTTTCGAAATGTATCACACAGAAAGTGTTTGAATAAAAACAATCATATTGCATTTTTTAATAAATTTTATTCTATTTTGTTGCCGATAATGTAAAGTCAGATACTGTGGACAACTTCCAATTTATTACACCTTGTTATTTTGTTACAAGACAGTTTTATGTATATAAATCTTTTGTTCTCTTCCTGTTGATAAATTTAATTTTATATTTATTGATATTGATTCCTTTGTTATATTACTATATTTCATGAAGAATGTTTCCTGTATTACAGGTTATGGGTAAGCCTAGTCCCTCTTTGTCCGTAGAAATGACTATGAAAGAGAAGCAAAGAATAGAAGAACAACAGAAAAGATTAGGGCCTGAAGGACTAAAAGAAAAAGCAAGGATTCTGAGGGAAGCTGTTGAAGCTGCTGAGGTGAGAGAGCTGTTTATCTGCACTTTTTTTTTTCCTGTGTTATCCGACTCATTTTTTTGACAGTGTCAACAAAAATATATTCCTCAATGCTGGCATCGCTGCAGAAGCTATTGTATTTTAGTGCTCACAAATGATAATAAACACATAAAAGTAAAGAAATAAAGTTCCTAGTGTTTACACGCACACTGATGAGAATGTAATACAAATGCTATTCTGTAATGCAATTAAAAGTACAAGAATGGGATTGTTGTCATCTGTGTGTTAATATGAGAACAAAAAAAAGATGCTCTAGTTCATTTAAAAAAACTGAGAATATCTCTTTTGGATGATTTTACTACAGAAAGGGATGACATGCAATGAGTAAGATGAGCACATTTCTGAAGTTCTTTGTGAGGTTATGCTAAGTAAAATGTAAGCATTTCCCCCTCCATTTTTCAATTCATCTTTATTTTGGTGAAATCAACCCCACATGGACAAAAGCGCAATGGGTTTCCGTTTCCAAGACTGATCAGTAGAAAGAGATTCATATATTAAATATATGAAATTATTCATAAGCAAAGTTTGATAATTCATAAATTTTGTGTATAGTTTCTAAATCAGTTGATACTAAAAGGGTTGAAAGAAAAAAGAGATATAAATTTTCAAGTTACTAAATTTCTTTTCTTGAATCTTCATTGATAATCTGATGATTTATTAATTTCTTTCACTTACAGAAAAAAAATGGTAGAAAATAATGTAATGTCAGTTTCATGTATTTGTAAAATTTTTATAGGTTCATCGCTTTTCATTTTATTCTCTTTCCTGTTTGCCAGAAATGAATTCTAAATTGATTTTCTATTTAAATAGGTCCCACCACCAAAGAAAATGTTAACGTCCATCGATGTTCCATCTGTAAAATCAATCAAATTTCATCCCATAAAAAGAATATGTAATGTATTGAAGACAGAAGATAACAATGTAGATTTCAACATTAAGAGTATGCCTTGCCGTTTCCAGCTAGATGTAATTAATACTAATTTTGTGAGGGTAAGTTGGATAATTTTATTTGCATATGAAAAGTATGGTTTCTAGAAGAAAGGAAACACGATTGTTATATTTAACTGAAAATTCCAAGAATGTATGTTTAATATATTGAACACTTAGTGTAAGTCATTTTTTCAAGTGTATAACACCATAATTCTCAAATAGTAATATTCCATAGCCATGCTTTACATCTAAACAAATATAGTTTAATTTTTAAATATAAGTGGATGAATTATCTAAATTTATTTCCATTTTTAATTAAATAACTAACAATTAACTGAAGCAATATATGAAAATATTTAAGGAACATTACTTTTGCCATAATAGTTAAGTTCCTTTGACTAAGTATAACCAGATGGTGTTTCATTTATTTAATTAATTGTAGTAATTTTTATGTTATGTGGTGGTAACATAAAGTTTGTCTTTAACATTAAAAAAGTCTTAATTTAAAAAATGATCAAATTATGCTTAGATTGTTAGTAAAAATACTCTTAACCACCGTTTCAAATTTGATTTCTTAGTTAAAGGTTTATCAAGCATTAAGAAATACTTCACATTTTTCATGATTTTATTTATTTATTTGATAATTTTCATTAAAGTGCCAATGATTTCATTGGTTTAATTTTAAAATTTATGTGTTAATTAATTTTGTGGTCTGAATTTCATTTTAGCTTTATATTCTAATGGATAGCAGTCAATTGTCACAAGAATTGAGAATGTACTTGCCCTTATTTGTGGAGTTATTAGATGAAAGTGCTATCAAAAGAGATGGAGGTATGTTTTCTGAATTCTTGCTTAAATAATACTTAGAAATGAGTCATAATTAAATTGAAGGCTAGTTGGATAAACTTGTCAAATGGTTAAGAAACAGTTACACTTTGAAAAATTTTTAAGAGGCATCAGCATATATATATATATTTTAACTTGCCATTAATAAAATCTTATATCTGAAAATCTGCTAATTGGGGCTACCAAATGTATCTTGAATTCAATTCAGTAGGAAAAAAAAAAGTTTTTTTTTTTCATGTAAGTGAATTCTTTTCCTTGTACAAAAAATATTATGTGCATATTATTGAATTTTTTTCTGGCACTTTATTGTGTAGAAGGAATAAAATTCAGAATTATGAGATGTTGTTGTTTATTAACAGTGTTTATAATACACACTTTAACTTAAAAATAATCTGATTAGATTTAAGTATAAAATTTTTGCCTTAAATCCAATTAATTTTAAAACAAAAAATATCCAAGATTGTTGATATGCAGTATAAATTATGATAAATTCATGAATCGCAGTTTATTACTCATTTTAAAATATAGTAACTGAAAAACGAATATATATATGTTTAATTGCATGCAATTAAAATACTCTTGAACCATTTATTTAAGGTTTTGCTTAGAATTATGTTGTATAAAACTCATTTGTGAAAGGTAAAGCTGAATGAAAATGTTTTAAGATTTTATTTGATCTTTCCTTGCACGTTAAACATATGGTTCAACATCAGATATCGTCTTAATAAGTGTGAGATAATTTAAAAAGTGGTGCCTGCACAGGTATTGTGTATGTGATTTGACCATGTTTCAAAATTATTAGTTCATTTCTATTTCAATGTATGTATCTGGAAAATAGACTGCAAATTCAGTGGTGCAAGGCTTTAATTGTGCGTGAAGAAGTTTATTTTTCTTTAAGAGGAAATGAATAAGGTAATGTATACAATGGCAGTTTCACCTCCATCCTTTCATCGGGTAAAACTTTTGCTGGGCTGGTTAGCGTAGAGCAGTAACTGCGAACCTTTTTGAAAACTGGGTCAAATTTCTTCATTATTTTTTTATTACCAGCTTGTGGGTCACTAAGTCAGTGGTGTCACTTGGAAAGGGAGGGGGGGGGCAATAAATTTGGGAACATCGAAAAAATTTTAACAGTAAACTGGACAGTTGACCCTTTTCTTTTATTCTCGCTTTTCAAATAATTTAAAAAAAATTACATTTCCGTTTTGCTTTACAATATTAGATATTTATACTTTAATTTTTTAATATTTTTTACAATATTAGATATTTATACTTTAATTTTTTAATATTTTTGATTGTCTGCTCTATCTTTTTGATATAAAAAATAAGTTTATAAGAATCAAAGTGTGGATCACATTTTAAAAGCCTTCGTGGGTCAATGTCTGACCCGCGGGTCATAGGTTCGCCACCATTGGCTTAGAGTCTTTTTTGCATACTCTGTCATCCTGATTGCTTCCCTGATGCAAGCCCACATGGATACAATTATGGTCAGAGATAACTTGTATTTACAATATGGGAAAAGTTATAAGGTCTAAATTGAGGAGTTTGTTGCTTTACATCCTATTAAATATCCCCAAATATAACCCTATTGAATTAAAAGTATTTATATATTTGATCAGAATTTAATTATTAATTTTCATGGAGATTTTCCTATAGCCTTTAGCTGCTTAGAAACGTGTAATATGTCGTTCATTATTGATGCAGTCTGGTTAGCGTAATACATCTGTTTACTTGAGCTGTCGCTGACTGTAGTGAAGTTTGCATTAAATACTCTGGGAAGTGTCCTGATAGATAGTCAGTGCTCTATTGTTCAATAATTCAAATTATATAGTTTTGCTGTTTTAAAAGTGATTTTCTTTTTATATCTTTTTCTTACAGAACTTGTTCCTTATCAGGAAGTTGTGAAACAACTTGCAGAAGATACTATTTCTATTTCTGCTCACTTGGGATTAAATTATGGTCGATTCTTTTGTGGGAGATATGCACAAGTGATTTCTCTTGAACTTATGGTAAAAACTTTGAATTAATTTTGTAGATCTTTTTAAATTCAATTAGAATTGAAAATTTTTGAAAGGCATGTGAAAAGCAAGTTGCTATTCTAAAATATTTTCTTCAGATTATTTATTTTCAACCATAATATAGTTCCAGTATGTTTCTTTGTGTTATGTCCATCATTTTTTTTTTTTTTCATTATACATTTTGAAATGGAAAAGTCTATCATAGAATTATGGCCAGACTAAATTTTCTACTGTATCTTTTAAGTTCTAAGCGTTGGTTTGAAATTTAAATAAACCATTTTGGGGAAAATTATTGTGCTTCTTAATTTATAGAAAATACGCTGATTTGGAGGATCATATCAAATAGAACTCCCCTTTATTTTACAAGAATGTAAGAGTAAGCTTTTTTTCATAGTTTAAATTTGTTGCATTTTTATTTATACATGTAACTGTTTATTTTTAGGTTGAAGAAGAAAAATATTCAAAATCAGTGGATTGGGTTCGTGAGATTCTTTACCAAATAGTTTTTGAACCAGCAAGAATCAAGTGTACTGTGAACAAAATGTATGCTGACTTGGCAACTCTGAAACGAAAGGGCAATTCTGTCTTAAAGACCGTCATCAAGAATTTGCTTTTTGTTCCTGAAAGTAACCACTGGACTGCCAATATGTTGAGGCAGTCCAATTTTTTGAGCAAAGTATTGGAGAAACTTGAATCAAATTCAAATGAAGTGAGTTTATATAAAGAAAACTAAGTTTTCAGAAATTTTTAAATTTGAATGTAATAAATATTTTTTAAATATTGAAGGCTTTCCAGAAATTATTTGGTGAGAGCTATCTATCTATTAATTAAAACTACTTGGTATTTGCAGATTATTGGGCACATAGTAACATTATATAAAAAGTTATAAAAGGATAAACACAAAATAGCATGTGTTATCTTACAACCAACCCATGAAAATTAATGAATGTGGATGTGAGATCATTTGTAATAAGTTCAAGTCATACTTTATTTTATTCCATGTATTGGCAAGCATCAGGAATTAATAGCAGCTAAATTTTGAAAGGTGTCCATTAATTCTCAAACACTTCGTATAAACAGCATAAAATATTTCAAAATGTTACTAGTTAATTATTTATTATTCATTATAGATTTGATCTTTTTAAATAGGTTGTAGAGAAATTAAATACTCTCAGGGAAATTGTGACTAGACCTGAACGAATGACAGTTCATCTTGCCGCCAATTTAGACAACCTTCAGAAGAAGTTGCAGCCTGAGCAGCCATGGGTAGAAAGATTTTTGCCTCCGACTGTTACACCAGCGATAATGAGGTATTATCTTCTCTAAATTGGATCTGCATCTGCGTAATTTTTGTGCATGCATATCAATCATGCTAGTCACTACTTTTGGCAAGAATACATATAATAATTCGTATCCATGTCTAGCAATTTTATTTTTAAAAGTAAAATGACTGCATAGTCATCACCCTCATTAATTTTTTGGAGTACTTTTCCATTAGCTTGATAACTGTTACTGCCATACACTAACATTGTGAAATATCACTTCTATCAGTGGAGAAGCTGCTAAATGTGTTCATATAAAGCAACCATACACGTGAAATTGGTAAAGAGTTTTTAAGCTCTAACAACATAGTTGTAGTACTGGACTAGTTTGGCATGCAATTTGGTTCATGTTGAGGTGATGGAATAGTATACTTTTTTTTATTTAATAAGAATTGATTGTAACATTTGCAAAAGAAACAAGAACCCCTAAAGAATCGGGGAAGAGGGATTTTTAAAAAAGAACTTTGTTCTTGTGTATCAGTGTGTGTATGTGGAGGGGAGAAGATGGGAGTTAGTGATCTTCATGAAGTTTGAAAAGTAACTGTTTTTTACATAAATTGTTTTAACTTGTCCATCATGATTTAAAGTTGTTCGTGAGCAATCACAATCAAGTAATTTACATTTTAACAGTGACAACTTAAAAAGAATTGTATTGTTAATCATCTTCTGAATGGTAAGTTGGTTGTTCATTTGTTATGCAGTAAAACGTGTATATTAGGGTGGAGCGATAAAGTCGAAGTATCTTAGATCTTTTTGTGGTAGTGCGGAAAAGTTGGAAATTCCCATCATTAAAAAGTGTGTAAAATCTTATAACTCTGAATTGATATTTTCTGTCGCCTCAATGGGCAGAAAGTTGTGAAAATTGGGCTAAAAATGTTTAAAATTCAAAAATTAATAAAAAGTAACGGATTTATTTGATCAGTTTGCGGTAGTGCTCAAAAGTTACTATTTTTTAACAACACCACTTTTACAAAATTTTAGAATTATAGGTTAATATCTTCTGCCGCCTCAATGACTCTGAATATTGGAAACTGAAGGCGAATTTTTAAATAAATGCACGTTTCACTTACTTCATTATGATGGGAACAGAAACTTTATCCAACCTTTTAAACATATAAATTGCAAAATGTTAATATCTTCTGTCTTCTCCTCGTCACCAAAAAGCCGGCTGATCGTTTTTTTTTTTTTTTTTTTTGCACTATTCTTGCTACTTTCACCACGAGAACTGGTTTCTATGAGTTGCAAGTTTTGGAGCACTCAAGGATTTTACATGTAGGCTGCCAACACACGAGGACATAAGGTGTTGCACTTATGAGAGGTGTTGAAGTGTATGTCCGAAAAAAGCAAAGTTCCTCCAAACGAGCAACCTTTCCTCATTGACCAAAGAACTGAAAGAAAAATGTTCATTGGAAGTGTTGATGTTCCTGAAACTAAAAGGCTCAAGAAACATCAAATGCGAAAGGAACATAATACTATTTGTTGTGCAAAACAGGTATCTGCTGCTTCTGTATCAAACTACTATTCAGTTGAGAATGAAGAGGAAGCTGAAATAAAAGAAGTGATGGAGGTGGAGACGTTGGAAGACCAGGAGGGCACCAAAGATGGGCCTTACACTATATTTGCAAGGAAATCTCTTCAGCAGCCCACTTTGACTGCGCAGATGCGTTTAAAACTGGATAAAACAGCTCTTGCCAGTCACAGATATGGTGTGTCTAACAGAGCCACGGCTGCCATTGCATCAAGTGTTATACAAGATTTGTGTTTAATATTGGAATCAGACGCCAACCTGGTCACAGACAAAAATAAGATATTGAGGGAAAAAATCTAGAACTAAGAAAGAATTGGTCTCATGGGTGGACGACTTGACAAAACTTTACCAACTATATCCAACAGCATTTATGAATACATAACCACTGCGTTATTGGATGATTTTAACAATCTTATTGTTCTAGGATGTGTCGGCACAGTCATGAACACTGGAATGTTTAATGGTGTAATTCTCAGGCTTGAATTGAAACTTCAGAGACCAATCCAATGGATTATCTGCTTACTTCATTTTAACGAGTTGCCATTACAACACCTATTTGAGTGCATAGACAGCAAGTCTTCTGGTTCCTCTTCTTACACTGGAGACATTGGACGAAACCTGAAAGGATGCGAAAAGCTGCCACATGTTGCTTTTAATACTATTGAATGCGCCTTGCCAGGCATTGACCCCACCAACCTAAGCTGTGATCAGAAATACTTATTAAATATTTGCACAGCCATTGATTCTGGCGTTTGTTCTTCAGACAGGGTTCGTATGCGTCCTTACAAGTCCTTAAAAGTCCTTACTTTTACATTTAGTCCTTAAAAGTCCTTACAAATCCTTATTTTTATGCCCCATTTTTAAAAAGTCCTTGAAAGTCCTTACTTTTTACTGTGCCATTATTAAAAAAGTTAAAATTTCACCGATTATCGTTTTTCTAATTCCTCCTTCTCGGCGGCTCTAATCTCGGTCGACGTGGCTCTCGCGGAATGGGGTGGGGGTGGGAGGACGACACTGCTCGTGTTCTACGAATCCATATCCATCGCATACACTTTGGGAAATAAGGGAGGAGTTACAGATGACCTTTATTGGTCCATGGTTCCATAGGAATGATTGTCAAAAGTGCTGTTACCATTTTTAGAACAGTATCAAAGTGATAAACCTTTACTTCCATCTTTTGCCAGTGATGCTTTTAAAACTTGTTAATGATTGCATTCAACAATTCAAAATTTTGAAACCAGAGAATGAAAGAATTGAGAAACCTGAGACTTTACGCAAATTCAACTTCAGTGACCCAAACTTGTATAATGATAAAAGTTAACTGTATTTAGGATTTGCTGCAGAGCAACTAATAAAAGAAAAGATAAAAAATAAGGAATTAGCAGACAAGGATGTTTTCACACTCAGACAGGATAGTTGGAAAAACATAATAACAATGATAAAACATTTCATGCAGAAATGTCCTGTGAATTACGCACTAGGAAGACCTGCGATTTGCATTAATCCATGAGTAATGGCTGGATATCCTGAAAAAGCACAGGAAAAAATGAAAAAGGTATTGATTGTATTGTCGCTAAATAAACGTATTTTGGGAAAAGATTGCGACGAAATTTTGTTACTCTATGCAGATTTTCTGTTAAATATTATAAAGCCAAATTCATTTGAATTTACTTCTTTCAATCCAAAGAGTGATTCCCTTGATAATTTTTTACAAACTTATTTTAGCAATAATCATTATGAAAAAGTTTGGAAGATTATCAAAATGGTATTAATACTGTCACATGGACAATGAGGTTTTTCGGTGAACAAGGCCCTGGAAATAGAAAATTTAAAAGATGCTTCATATATTTTCCAACGTGTAAATCGTGAATTTATTAAGCTGTCTGGGGCTATTTATGACTTAAAAATTACTAAAGAAATGAGGACGGCTGCCACCTCAGCGCAAAATACATGCAGTATTTAGAAAGTGAAAGATCCAAAGAAAAGACTGAAACAAAACAACTGAAACGAAAAGCTCTAGAGGAAGAAATAGATTTTTTAAAACAAAAGAAAGTGTTCCTCCAAACGGACATGCACCAAACAAATGAGAAAGCAAATGATTTAGCTAATGAGGCTGAAAAGTCAAAGGACATAAATTTATTTATTCAATCGCATGAACTAAGGAAAACAATTTCTGAAAAAGAAATTAAAATAAATACCTTGGATGTAAAATTGAATGAAAAAAGTTTGGAATTGAAAGATATTTAATTTGATTACCAGTTTCATGGGGTTTTTTTTCATCAATTTATTAACTCATATTTTTAGGAGTTTTGTTGTGTTAAATTTGTAATGTATCTTCTATGTTTTATATTATAATTTATCATCTAATAGGTTGAATTTGCAAAAATGAGATTTTATTTAAAAATGCGTGCGACAATTCGTTAAGTTTATTCAATTTAGAGGTCCTTATTTTTTGGTTTTTTTAGTCCTTAAAAGTCCTTGATTTTCTTTTAAGGAAATGTGTACGAACCCTGTCAGATCTAGCGAAGCGTCAACCGGGTACGTTGAATTTGGCTCTATGGCTAACAACTGCAAATCGAGTATTGAGGCTTTATAGCATCATCATCTTTATCAACATCAGACCCATCAAATGAGTTGATAACTTTGGTTGTATTCATTCCAAGAGTTGATGCACCCCATGGATCCAAATTAAAGCTCATCATTCCATAAAGGATGGTGCTAGGCACCTGTGGCATTTCTTCAGCTCATCTCGATATTTGCCTAAGGAGTATCTTGATATAATTGAACCAGTTATTTCTTGCAACACTTACCTTGCAGCTCAAGAAAACATGCTTTTGGCTATATTAACTGATGAGAGATGCCATGTTAGAATCTTTGCAACTCGACGAATTATCAAGGCAAGGAAAATTGATCCAAATGGAAATTGTGTTAGTAGATTCGTTATTCCTGCTGTTAACTTTGGAGCTACAGACTACGTAGATCTCGTTGACTGGCAAGCGTGTTATGTCACACCGCCTCCAGTTCTGAGACAGATCAGTTCTCATGAACTTCTGAAGATGATATAGGACAGCTGGGACTTTATTAAATTTCCTTCACACACGCAAGTAGTTGAGCTTGTGAAACTAAGCCTCCAGAAAAAATTGGACTGCAGAACAGGGATAGATTTATCAGAGCTACACTAGAATCCAGAAAACAAATGTCAAAATTTGAGTCCAAAAAAGATTACAAAAAATAGTGCTTTTGTAATTTTGTATGTTTCAAAGGTTGAATAAAGTTTCTATTCGCATTAAAATGAGGTAAGTAAAACGTGTATTTATTTAAAAATTCGCTTTTAATTTCCAAAATTCAGCGCTGTTGAGGTGGCAGAAGATATTAACCTATAATTCTAAAATTTTGTATAAGTGTTGCTGTTAAGAAATAGTAACTTTTAAGCACTACCACAAACCAATAAACAAAATCTGTGATTTTTTATTAATTTTTGAATTTTGACCCTTTTTAGTTCAATGTTCACATTTTTCTGCCCATTGAGGCAACAGAAAGAGATATCAATGCAGAGTTATAAGATTTTGCATACTTTTTAATGATGGGAGTTTGCAACTTTTCCACACTACCGCAAAAAGATCTAAAATATTTTGTCTTTTTCGGCCCGCCCTAATGTATATATTTTGCTTATGACAAACTTTTTCATATGTAAAGCTTTTTGTCAAGCCTTGTCACTTTTGTGGCTATGGATAAAATTTACAATTTATTTATAGAAAAAAGTAAGTAATTTTTTGCACTAATTTGAGTTCATATGCATATTTTTCCAGCTCTCCTTTTAAGAAATGTTATGATCTTCTTCGATCTGGATCTGAAGACGGCCCACTGGGTTTAATTGTTGGCGTTGGATCGGTTGAGACCTCTTACCTTATGCAGTGTTCTCCTTGTGTCACATCCTATACAGATCCTGATTATGCTCCACTTTTAGTTTTAATCCAGTATCTTACGCAACTGGAGGTAAATAGGAATGACCTTTCCCTCTTTTTCAAGTCTATAAATTCCAAACTGCATGAATAGCTGAATGAGCATTTCACTGAACATTTCTTTTTTAATTTTGACTTAATAAATGTTACAATATCAGATTTCTGTGTATCTTTTTATTTTTAATTGACATCTGTGGCTTTATTCTCTGAAGAAATTTTAATATTTGTGCGGCAAACCAAAAGCAACAAAATGATGCTACTGCTTAAAACTAGTTGGAAAGTATATTAATTTTTCTTACTGTACTTGTGTTGGGAAACATTAAAATGTATTAGATACATATTTTTACCTCCCTCAAGTTTTGGTAATGCTGTTTAAAGATCAATTTTTTTTATAAACTAAATTCATACTATGGTTATACAGTATAATGTGTTTGCTTATATTCTTTTGTATGATAAACTGGCTTTTGTATAATAGCTTGGGTTTTTAGATTGCAGGAATACATTAAAAGTACCATTATTGTCATCTTAGAATGGAAATGGAGGAGACTGCTTTGAATAATGTGTGTTCTTTATCTTTTCTGTGGAATACTTTATTCTTTGCACATCTTATTTTGGGCAAAGTTAAACCCTCTTAAGCAGATAACCCATCTGTATTCATATATTTTCTTAAGAATTCTACAGTAAAATTTTTTCAGATTATTCATTTATGATTATCTGTCAACTCATTTTATGTTCCTTAAAAACTTAGTTGTCAGATAAACATTATCTGTCTGGAGGGTCTATGTAATGAAATTAAAATTCAATATAAAAATTACTGGTACTGTCTTATCAGTTGATAATTCTCTTGACATTTAACTAGTTAATAGATGAAGTGTTTGCATTAAAAAGGTTTCAAATTTTTATCTCTTTTCAGTGTTAATAGTTCAGAAATTTTTCATGATGATAAATTATATTGCAATTAATTTAGCATTTTTAATTATAAAAATTATAGATTGTTTTTTATAATGTTTTATTGCAAGAAATATGTTTTGTTTGGTACACAGTTATTACATCATATTTACACATTAGATCTCATAAAATTAATGATTTCTGGATAAAATTATGTATAATTTTTTTATTTATTATTAATGATTCATGATGGATTTATTTTATTTATTATTAATTTCATGATGGATTTAAAAAGTCTTATTAGATAATGAAAAAAACACAAGTACTGTATATAATACTAAAAAAAGATAATAGAGCCTTTATTTTAAAGTTAGATTTTATAAATTTTATTTAGAGATCATTAACTGATATTTTCTTCATAATTTAAATTTACCATTTTCAGGGTCCAATGTGGCGTCAGATACGAGGACTCGGATTAGCCTACCACTTTAATATTTATTTTGATCCTGATACTGGCTTAATTTATTTTATTCTGTCCAACTCTACACATTTACTCACAGCGTATAAAGAGGGTTTTAGCATAGTTGTAAGTAATCTATTTCTTACATCTGTTATATAATCAATAATTATAATGTTATGCTATAAAAAGTTTGCTGTTCCTTAAAAATATTAATTAACGAAGAACCTGTTGAAATAAATATGGTATGTCATAAAAGGTATACTACTTAATAAATGCTTGGTCAATAATTATTTACTCGAATGCACATGAACTCTTCTTAATTTCTGTTTCTCTGAAAGCCTTATATTTTTGTAAATAGAATGTTATAAACTTGAAAGAATTTGAATAAAGTATAGGCATGATCTTTATTAATTACTAGCCGCCATTGGTGACCAGCTTGTTCGGTGGCAATGTAATTTCAATTGAATCTTGCATCATTTTATATTCATGGTTCCCTTAACAATGTAAGCAGATCGTAGTAGATATTTAACCCATGTTCTTTTAGTGGCCTTGCACCTGTTCAGTTCATTGTCTACATAAGTGTCCCTAATGGAGTCAAATAGCTGACCATGTCATGTAACATCTAATTGCAAGTTGTCAGTGCCATCTTCAGCACAGCAGCATGCTTGCTGAATTAAAACATGCTGGAAAAAGAATGAAAACATAGCACCCATAATCATTCAGCTTACTGAATATATTGTAATGGATCGTTTTGTGGGTGTACATGAATGCAGTCCAATAAGTAGGATTAAAAAAATAAAGCTCTTTATTTTTTACAAATATTCTAAGAAAAGAATCGTAGCACAAGTATTGAAACGGCACTTGTGAAAATTCACAACAGAGATTACCAATAAATCTCAACACAGCGCTCAAAGGTTTCTTATCAGCTCACCAGCTTGCTTGCCGATTAAAATCCAACTAACTCCTCTTGGCTTGAGAGCTTGCTTTTTTTACTTTTTCAACAGAAAGTGATGTCATTACGTAGGAAGTGACATAATCGCCAGAAAATTCATGAAGCCAGTAGAAATAGGTTGACAGTTTGAGGTCTTTCTAGAAAATTCCTTTCGTCGCCAAATCTGTTGACAAGGTCGCCAAGATTAGCATCTTGGGGAAACAACTTTATAGCTTTGTAACAATATTGCTTCATATGCCTAATATCACAATGAGCTTGGTTTGCAGATTCCACAAAAAATTTGATGAAATGAAATATGAAAGCGAAATGTATTGGGGTATTAACTCGGCTTTTAACAATGAAAGATAAATACGCAATTAAATATTTGTTTAAACAATGAAAACGATTTGAATTGCATTGCAGCCATGCAAAGTATTGTTGTAAATTATGCCTAAAATATTTTTAAAAAGTTATTAAAATTAGAGAAAAAAATTCTACGGCAACTTAATTGATATCGTTGAAAAGGTAATTTTTTGCATTTTCAGATGACATAAAAATGATTTTTATGCTGTAATATTTTTAGAAAATATTAAGGAAAATGACAAAATTTTGTTTAATTTTTAATTAAAATTTCAAAAAAAAAAAAAAAAAAGGGTTCTGAGGTGCACATTCCCACTCTTCAAAGTATATTTGTGCCAAATCTTGTAACTCTAGGTCTAGCGGTCTGCCCTGTAGAGCATCAACATATGGAGGCACACACATTCTTCTTTATTATTAGTAGAGATTATAGAATTTTGGACTGGATTTACATAGCCTTTTTATTGGATATTTTTAAAAATACAGAGACATTATCCTGAGATTAACATTCTAAAGAAAATTATTTTTCTGACAGCTTAAATACAGATATGGGGAAGTGGGAGAGAGCCCCACATAAATGAAAATAAACCTATCCCATTCATATGGGGTTACAATACAACCAAGTATACACCTGTGTCTTATGTGCATTGCTAGCATGTAAGCTCCTATATGGCAATGCAAATGTAAATATACCCATTACCAGTTTGGATGTATTTATTGTAGTTTTAAAAGAAATAATAATAAAAATGAACACAGCTTTTTTGTTGGGGGGGGGGGGGGCAAATGAAAGAACTTAAACAAGTCTGAGAAATTGTATAATTTGGACCTGGCAGTAAAAGGGGTAAACTAATTATTGATGTATTTCTTGTCATTGCAGGAATCGCATTTAAATGGAAAATCAAAATGGGAGAAAGAATTTCTGGAATCAAGTTTAAGCAGTCTAGTATTTGACATTATTGAGAAAATCAAAACCGTTGCTGATGTGGCGGAGGAATCTTTGAAAGCCTATTTCTCCAACACAGACATGAGGTACACTCAAGAACTGCTTGAAAAGATTTCTCAGGTTACTGAAAGTGATATGGAGCGTGTTGGTACCAAATACTTAAAACCTCTATTTGATGGGACTGTTTCGAAATGTGCTGTTGTTTGTCATCCAAGTAAAGTTAATGAAATGATAGAAGGTTTCCAAAAGTAAGTATTCTTATAAATAAACACGTTTTCTTGTTATTCCTTTAACTATAGGATAATCAGAATTGCAACCACTACCAGGATGCGTAGCGTCATGAAAAGTGCTTATAAACTGCTTAAATTTGAAAACCATTTTAAAGCACCTGAAAAGTGCTTAATTTTGAAGAAAAGGTCCTTAAAAAGTCCTTAATTTTCTAAAGAAGTGCAAATAAAATTTTCTCTTTTTTTTTGTTTTGTTCCCCAGACGTTGAACACGATAAATCGAAAGCATAGTTGTAAAGCTTTGTTTACCGGATGTATCAAGAAAGAAAACAGATGAAAGGGAAGAATTCGGGGAAGGAATCCAGGGCGAGATAGATCCAGAGGTGTCAACACATGTTAAGATAATGCTTCTAGTCCAATCAACGAAGGCATATAATGGGGGTGAAAAAAACGTTAAATCATATAGTTTTGAAAATTGGTACACATGTTCGTGAGGGACTCCTGATGAACATGCTAAAAGTCCCCGGTCCTGGAGGAGGCAAGCTCACGCCGCCATCTTGGATTTCCTCCACTTTTTTTTAGTTTTTCTTGATTATCTCGAAAATTATTCAGTTTTCAAATTACAATTGATTTAACAAATTAAAGAGCGTAAAATTTCCTACGAATACATGCATTTATTATTCTTCTAACTTTAATAGTTTCTGATATAATGGGTCTCAAAGCTTTCCGCCATCTTGGATTTCATTCCCCCTTTTTTAGTCTTTTTTTGAATATCTCAAAAACTCTTCAATTTTCAGTTGCATGTAATGCGACAAATTAATGATCGTAAAATTCAGAGATATTTAAGAGAAAATAAAGGGGAGATGAAATCCAAGATGGTAGCAAACTTTGAAGCCCATTATCTCTGAAACTATTAAAGCTAGAACAAAAATAAAAGCATGCTTTTGTAGGGAATTTTACGTTCTTTAATTTGTTGTAACATGTGTAATTTGAAAGTTAACCCTTTGCATTCCAGCCTTATTCAATTCATATGTTAAATGGCACATTATCAGCGACAACGGAGTGCAAAGGGTTAAGTAGTTTTCGAGATATTCAAGAAAAACTAAAAAAAGGGGGATAAAATCCAAGATGGTGGCGCAAGATCCCTCCTTAGTTTATTCATCAGTAGCCCCTCACGGACATGTGTACTGATTTTCAAAACTATATGATTTAATGTTTTTTTTAAACCCTTTGTTGACTGGACTATTAATGGCCTCTTTTCCACTCCCTCTTTCTTCAACAATGGGCACCGCCATATACTGGAATGGTTATCCCTATGGGGCAAATTAACTGGTAATTCGTTAATTTTAAGAAATGTTGAAAACAGGCACAGATTTTTGTTGTTAATCTTATAAAAGTTCACTCAGTTTTTGGTAATGACAATTTGCATTATCATTTTTATTTTTTTTGTCAAACCAAAAAGACATCCTTTATTTTGCAATAGAAGACATTGTGCACACACAGAAATAAATATTTAAAAGTTTTCAATAAAAACTATGTATTATAAAACAGTAAACATCCTAAGCTTAGAAAATGCATTGATATACCTTTGAATGATGTCCAAAGGTGCTTAATTTTTTTGGCTAAGGTGCTTAAAAGTACTCAATTTTTGCAGCAATTTCTCACGACGCACCCTGACTACACTAGCTGTTGAACAGATATATTACTTTTATCTATTTATAGCCTGTCTATTATAATCAGCAAATGAATTAACCATGTCTTTTAAATATTTTAAGTGAAATATTTATGAATGAAAGCTTAAAACCCTTTGCACTCAGAAAAGTAATTAGATGCATAATTATTGTGCAGAGAACTAAAAAATATGATCAAATTATTTGATTATTTTTCGAAAATTAATCTGCGACTCATTGCAACTCATGGTGTTTTTTTAACTATCGAAGTCGAGAAACGTTGAAGATGTGCGGTCTCGAATGGTGCCTAGAAGGCGACATCCGAATGCAAGGGGTTAAATCTGAAGAAGTGTTTCTAAATTATATCGGTTACCTGTATTTTCTTGGGACAGATTCAGATTCGTTCTTTATTTATTATAAATTTTATTAATCTCATTGTTACTAATTTATTTCAAGATTTGGGATTGTAAAATGTTTTTTGTCTGCAGTTGGATATTAGTTGCACATGCATCCTCGCCACATGGAAATGCGAGTAAGGCGTCATACAGAATGTGTGCCTCGCAACTATTCCTCAACTTATTACTGCACAAATATTTGCTTTATTATACTCTGCAACAGCTTGTATTTCTCAACCGGAAATACACATATTTACATCTTTATTTCAGTAGTTTATTATTTGGCATTTGAGCTGGATATAGACCCCAGCATAGCATGTGTAAATTTCATGTCACTAGTGTTCACTATTTTGGAGGTGTTCTTGTTTCATACAGGCACAGATATTTTCTCTTGAATTTTTGAAATTATTTGTTTCCAAGTCCAAGACAAAAGAAGTCAAATTTTAATGTTATCACATTATCACTGTAAAAGGTTCCAAGATGTCAGTCTTGAATTATATTGAATTCAATAGTGGAAAATCACTATAGATTGAATTCCACCATAAATTTGAGTTCTTTGTAGACCTTATGATTGTTAAATTAGCTACTGTGCATCAAACATTTTTATTTTGGTGTGGTAAGGAAATTTGAAAAGTGTGGGATGTCTGCTCAAGTGCTGTGGTTGTCATCTGATCACAGTTCAAAATTACGAGGCCCATCCCGAAATAGCTATTCAAGTAATCCTTCACACAGGTCGTAAAATCATGATTATATTTAAAAAAATGTTGTTTTAAAATTTTTAGATTTAATGTATTTTAAAATTGTATTAATTGTAATTTTTTTCCTTATTCCACAGATTTTCTCGAAAGTTGACCCAGCTGCCTTCTTTGGATGATGAGTTTGTCACAAAATATTAATGTTTTTATTTAAACCTGTTTTAATAAAAATGCTTAATTTAATTGTTTACTCATAAAAAAGGCTGGAAACTTTTAATGCTTTGCTTCATTTCTTTTTCATTAAAAACATATGAAATTTTATCAAATATTATACTGTATAAATCGAACAAATAAATCATATTTCAAAGAACATGTGCATCTTCCCCTTAGACTGTAGTGTAAGAATTTATAAAGGATGTCTAGATTTTCCTATAGCAAATGAAAAATGATATAAAGCTATTTTAATGAATTTATCTGTACAGATTTCTTTAAATTAATTTCCTGCACAAGAGAAATCATTAAGATTTTCTCTCTGTATACAGATAAAAGAAAACATTAGAAAATAAGACACAGAAAACTATTTTCTAAGTATTTATTATTTTTTCACATTTCTTATTTTTAATAGAAATGTTTTGTTCAAAATTAATCGCATGTGAACTTGCAAAAATGAGTATAATCATCATCTGGAACCAACCATTTCTCTTAGACTTCTGTGTGGTTTCTGCATCCATGATTATAAATTTGCCTAATAAAGTTTCAGATTATTTTCTCTTTTTGTCTCTTTTATTTTCCATGTTAATTGTATACAGAACAAACAGATTCCTAGATGCAGTACAATAATTTTCCGATTAAGAAAATTGAAATTGTTAGATTATTGTGCGCCGAAATGAATTTTGATGCACACCTAATTTCCGTATAAAGTTGATTACCACGTTGTGTACATCCATCTCGTAATTAAACAAAAAATCACTTTAAAGTGAAATCCATGATTGAGTAGTGACCATCAATTGTAAATTTGTCTCCCTGAGTTATCTGTCAACTAGTTAAAAAAATTATTATTTTCAGTTCTGTTATAAGTTATATATCTTAATGGATCTGAACATATTGCTTATAGTAGACTTGTTAGATAGAGAATTGAATACATTTGGCTACTTTTTGGAAGTGACAACTTTCATATTGCTTTTTTTGACCTACCGTTTTCCACTATTCTTAATATTTCTACTCTTTTTTTTATAAGTTTCTGTACCTTTAAAATGCCAAATTAAATCGATCTCTGCTAATAATAAAGGAGAATGTGTGTGTGTTGGTGCTATATAGGGCAGACTGCTGGACCTAGAGCTACGAAATTTGGCACAAACATACTTTGAAGGGTGGGAATGTGTACGTCAGAGCCTTTTTTTTCTTTTCTGTATTCTTCCAGTTTCAAGAAACGTTTTTTGCCACTTTTAAATGCTCTTAGCATTGGGTGGATTTCTTTTATAAATTGTTTGAAACATTCTTTGCACTATTATTATGGATTTGTGTTCTGTGTACCAGAGAACAATTTTTGCCTTCTCTTGCGGTGACGCCATTTTTTTTTTGTTTGTCGGCTCACAAAAAGAGCATGTGCATCATACATGAAAAATAAAAATTGTCGTTCAAAATCTAAGAATTCAGCCGCCAGTTTTGCCTAATATTACTACTAAATTTTTAAAATTGAGTGTTCAAATTGGAGACATTTGATTCGGACGCCCTGTGTATTCCTGGTGAACAAGCTGGTTGCTGAAGGTGGCTAGTTATAAATAAAAATGGATCTCCATACTTCCCCCCCTAATTGTTGATGTACTGTTAACATCTTGAAGATATTACATTTCTTTATTTGATGCCCATGCATTATAGAGATCCAAAACATCATGTTGGTATATGGTAATAATTAAATTATATGGTTCTTCTACTGGATGATTCAATTATTTGCTGAGGAAGTAAATTGTCTGTGGTGAAAATGGAAGTAAGAAAGGGGAATGTTGACGTGGAACTTTAAGCATAATTTTAAATCTTAGACTGGTGAAATGCAATTTTTTTACTGTCCAAGGGAGTTTTTACAATAAATCTTGTTGAGTCAAACAACCAGAAATGGTCCTTGTCCCATTAAATTCCAGAAAATAAATATATGTAGTCTTCAGTACAAATAACTTCAACAAATGCTAAGGGAAATAGTAGGTCCAACTTAGAAACTTTTAAATATAATACAGGAGGGAATGAAAGTATTACATTAGTGCTGTGAAATTTGGCCGATTCGAAGCTGATGGGGCCACACTAAAATCGTGATTGGCAAATTGTTGTGGCAGTAAATATTTATTTGTGAAATTTATATGTTATGGTAAATAATAAGTAAATAAGCAGCATGTGAAGCATGATGCTGAAGTCAAAAAATTTGTATCGTGACAAATGTCAAACCTCATGGTTTATGTAAACCAAAAAACTTTAACTTTCCAGACTTTACTCACCTGACAGTAAGAATCATGAAGAACACTACAATACTTTCAATAATTTAATAAACACAATGGAATAAATAGGTAAAAAAATGTTTTCGACCACGTCAATGCTACAAATATGAGTGGAATGACTACAAAAGTGAGCAATGTTGTCACGATTTTTTAAAGGAAGGTAAAAAACAAATGGATGTAGTGATTTTAAATAAAACCAAGAATTCTGGTTTAGCGTGAGAGGGGTGTGTGTAGAACCATAGCACTGCCCTGGATTCGCCACTGTCCATGTTCCATGGTATTTATTGTATACTTGACAGATTTATGATACAAAATGGGCAGTATGCTGTAGTGTCTGCCAGGACAAGAAGCACTGACATGCTGCACATATTGGCTTAAAGATACTTGATTGCATAACTTTAAAAAACACGATTGTTCCTCCCTCAACAATTTGTTCTTATACTTTCACATATCAGAATGCCAATTATAACCAGGGGCAGCTTATGTATAGGTTCTGCAACACTCCTAACCTTTTCCACCATTTAAATGTAATTATTAGTTTAATTTTGCACAAAATATTTAGATTTTTCATCAATTCTATTAAAAACAATGTTAAAAATTTTCTCACACAAGTAAACATTTATTATTTTAATTATTTTCTACTTTTTGGTTTTTAATCTATAATTAATTCATTATAAATACTCGTATTATGGAATCTTGAAATCAATTTTTTTTTTCAAGTTCACTACAGATGGCGCTCCTCATATGGAATCAAAATTTAATTATTGATTAACAGATAATTATGTTCTGAAAACATTAAAATAAGTATATCGCACACTACTGTTCAAAAGTATTGCACAATCTGTAAAATGCAAAAAATTTCTAGTTAATATGAATACGATGGTTCGCAATCAGTTGTGGAGAATCGTGGGACATATAATAGTGGGAACTTGCATTTTATTGTGAAGATTTTGTCACGAGGGCATTTTGGGAATTGACGGGAAAATAATGAAGAAAATGATTGGGGCTCGCCCTGTTTCACAAAAAACTGATAATAAATTGCAACTTTCTTCAACGTTTTATTGGATTTGAGCAATATTTACTTGCACTTTCGTAAAAATAACACGAGTCAGTAGTGGCGAATCTGGGGGGGGGCGTATGAGGCTGCACCCCCCCAGAGCTTAACTAGAATTCTTGATTTTATTTAAAATCACTACAGCTGTTTGTTATTAATCTCCCTTAAAAAAATTGTGACAACATTGCTTCCTGACTTGGATAGGCTCTAAAATTTTCCTACTTTTCTAGTCATTCCACTTGTACTTGTAAAATTGACGCAGTCGAAAACATTTTTTGGCTAGTTATTTCATTGTATTTTTTATTAAATTATCGAAAGTATTGCAGTGTTCTTTATGATTCTAATTGTCAGGTGAGTAAAGTTAAAAGTGTTTTGGTTTACCTAAGCCATGAGGTTTGACATTCGTCAGGATGATATAAAAATCTCTTTGACCTCAGCCTCTGACCTAGATTCTGCAACTGATACTAACTATTCGGGAAAATATAAAGGTTTTCTTTAAAAATTCCAAATTTTTCCAAATGCTTTTCTTCCATAGCATCCAAAGTTTTCAACCAAATCTTATTGAACTTGCTGAATGCATGGCAATATGCCAGCGAAGTATTATATTAAAATTCAAATACTTTGAATATTCGAGGAAATATAAGTATTTGCACTTAATAATTTTTGTGTGAAACATAACATAATATTTCTTTTCATAATTTCAAAGCCAGATATATATGGCAGCTTATATAGAAATTCCAATTGAGTGCTGTTAAGATTTAGAAAGATATTGGCAATGCAACGATCAGAATTTCTGTTACTCTGTTATCTTAAAGATAATTTCTGTTATCTTAAAGATAATTTCTGTTATCTTAAAGATAATTTCTGTTATCTTAAAGATAATTTCTGTTACTCTGTTATCTTAAAGATAAACAAAATGAGGAGGATGTTTCCATAAATTGATATTTTTAAATTCCAATCTTCGAATAGTAATCGTTGAACTGAAATTTAAATTATGTATTTTATTTATAAGTATGCATAACTATTCAGCATATTGTTACAAATATGGAAAGTCGCTTTCCAGCAATGTTATTCTTATGGTTGAGAAGAGGTATGTATGGGAATTCTGGGGGGAATGGAGCCATCGACCCCCGACCCTGGTGCCCATTTTGGCGACGAAATGTGGGATCTCAAAAGTACTGGAATTTCCTTGATATCTCTATTAGGGGCCCGGATCCAGATGATTCCATGTGACGTCACGGCCTCTCGGGAGACTATAAATAGACCGTGCTCGGATCACAGTGTAGAGTGTATGTTGATCGACTGGGATCTCCTTTGGAATGCCAACGTCTTTGGAGTTTTATCAACGCCTCCTAAATAGAGAGAAAGCCTCGGCGCTTATTTCTGACGTCACCAATAGTTGGATTTTCTGGCCGTGGGATTGGCTTGCAACGTCGCATATCGGGATGTCGTCAGGTAATATACCCGATATCCAACCTGGCAAGCAAATCCAACTATTGGTGACGTCAGAAATAAGCGCCGAGGCTTTCTCTCTATTTAGGATGTGACGTCACATCCTGTCGGAAAAGGTATAAAAACCCCGAGGTGCTGAGATGAGTGAAGGGTCTTGTTCGCATTGCGAGTTGGTTAGCTGTTAGACGCCGAGCGGTATTGAAAGTGCTGCTGCTGTTGTTATTAGTGAATTGCTGTCTGTTTGTGTTGCCGATTTGTGCAAGTGCTGTTATTCCTGTTACCTGCGCTTCGTGTTTCCCGGAATATTCGAGAATAAAGTGTCATTCTCAGTCATCCAGCTTCTTGGACTGTTTCCACCGTACACACACAGGACGTTTTTTGTAAAAATATTCAACTTTCATAAAATTCAATAAAATTATTCGAAGATTCAAGTTTAAAAAACTGCAATTTGTAGAAAACCACTCGTCATTTTGTTTCTCTTAGAGAGTGACAGAAATTCTGTTCGATGCAATTCTAACGATGCTTTCTAAATCTTAACGGTATTCAACTGGAATTTTTATATAAGCTGTCTTATATGTCTGTCTTCCAAATCATTAAAGAAAGTTATACTATGGTTCGAACATGCGCAGTAAAAACGTGTTTACTATAAATACTCACATTACCTGTTATATTCAAAGTATTTATTTCAAATTTTAATACAATGCTTCGCTAGCAGATTGTCGAGTATTCTGTAAGTTCCCTGCAATTTGGCTGAAAACTCGCTAAGTGGTTATGAACAAAAAACGCGCAGAAAAATTTGGGATTTCTTAAGAAAACCTTTATATCTTCCCGAATACGCATGCTATATTTACCAAAATGCACGTAAGTATTGCGCATAGCGAACAAAACCATTCATGAAACTTTCAAATCATTGGCAGCTTCCGTGAAATGTGGTGAGCCGAAATCATTTTCCTCTTTTTCACTCTCTGGTGAGTCCCCTAACTGCAGTTGCGACCGAATCTTCATTGTAAAATGTGAGTTTTCATGATTGTACATTCTAAGACTCACCACAAAAGATTGTGAATCATTGTATACATATTAACACCAAATTTTTCGCATTTCACAAATTCTTTTCGCCCGTATGAGAATACACAAGTATACAAAATTTTAAATCTCTATCACATCAGGAAATGAGTGAAAAATTGTTCACAAAATTCCAGATACAAACATGAAACAACTCAACCTAAATAAAAGTGTGCAAAAACTGTTCTTCGAAACACTTTTTGGAGAGAGAAAAATTCATGAGCTTTTTTCAGCGTAGTGCCATTTTGTGATGCCTGCCGAGCAAACTTCTATCCTCTGATCTGTGAGAACTTTTCCTGCTCGTGACTTCTTTTAGAGCGAAAGAATTTTTCGCGATCCTAAATTTTTAAATAAATAAATAAAACATTAATAGTAAATTAAAAACGTTGTTGTAATTAAATTTGACTGAAACTTTTTTAATCTTCAGAATTTTTTCAACAATTTTTATCTACAAATGTTGAAAAAAAAGTTCCGTGGAAATAAGTTTTTCTGTATGAACCTATAGGAGGCCAGATTTAGAATGAAACACCGGCAGTTTGAAGGACCACTACTTATAATACTACTAAAATATCAATAATTTACGTTGACATTTAATTCTTTATTGTTCTTTTTTTTCGATTTCAGCAATTCCTATGAGTACATCAGAGCTTGAACTTTTCTTTTCATTATGTTAAAGAGAATGAAGTGTTTTTTGAGGCTATGGATCAGGATAGATTGTATGCACTTGCAGTGATTTCAGTGTTCAAAACATTTTTACGTCAAGTTTAAAATTATTATTATAATTCAATTATAATTATGCATGATTAAAATAAATAATAACCACCATTAAATCTTATATTTTTGAGAGCCATTCCCTTAACACTTTTTGAACAGTTGAAAGTAATTTCATTGGATGCAAAACATTTGGTACACTTTCACTGTGCTGAAGTATCAAACTTGAGTTTAAATATTAATGCGTATTCTGTGCACTGTTTTCCTCTGCATTTCCAAATTCAATTTTCGATTCTCTCGTAGAAATTGATACAACCACACAGGAAATAAGTTTCGTAGCTAAATTAAAATTGGTTGCATAACTGCATTAATGATCTTAATATAATGGGAGAATCCGCTTGTCGCCTCAGGTCCACTGTAAAGTTTGCGCTCTTGTGTAGTACATGGTTATGACAAAATGCCAGTTTCCAGTTTAAAAAGAAATCCGCATGAAAATTGCCCTAAGTGATTAAATTTCATAGATGTAGGCCTTATGATTGGGAACCTTCTCTGAAGCTAAAGTCTATAAATAATTTTAATAGAAAAAAGTGACTTTTTTTATCTCATCGATTGAAAATTGATTTGCAAATGTTTAACTCTATTGTAAATTTCTATTATAATACTCGGATTGTAATCCTCACTGTGTTTTTTATTCTTCTTTGTTCATGTAATTGTGTTCCCTTTCAAGTGTATTTATATCCTAATGTTGTAATTTCTTTTTGCTTTTGCTTTTCAATAAAGTTTCACACGTACTCATCCAACCGACAGGGTGCCGTTTAGGCGCCGAGTTCGGGGGTAATGCTGTGGTGTTATGACGTATTTATTCGTTCGCTACCTTAAATATTTCTGGGTAAATATTTTTCGGGTGATAAAAATTCGATTTCGTGTCAAAATATACGGTTTATCCATTTTGAACGGTCAGCGGTGAATGTTACTTCTTCAAAATAATCGGAGTAAATGTATTGATTTCTCAGTCTTCTGTAAACAAGGTGACTGTCTAAGTTGCTGTAGTATATCGCAATGCGCATTTTGTAATCCGCTTTTAGAACTCTGAATACTTTCTTTTTCTAGGCTCCATACCGTTTAATGCTCTAATTCGTTGCAAATCTCTTCCTTATGTGAAAGTGGAGGAACACACGCGCAAAAAAAGAGAGCTGAAAGATCCCGCTCTTCCGATGGAAGAGTCAGCTTCACTCTTAAAATGTGAGAACAGTGCAGGAAAAAAAAAATAAAAAGACATCTGCTGAAGCTGCAAATTGTTGAGAGCTCCTGGGGCTGCAATCTGGCGTTGCCACCTTGTCATTATAAATTATGTAAAAAAATGCGCAACGCTTCCAAAATAAGAAATAGAAACCGCGGCGCTAGTTTTGTTCGGCGAAATCGTTCTCATAACACGTCAGAATATTTTCTTTGCATAACAAGAGACTTCACGGAAATCATTTTTCATTCTTCCGAAAGCCCTGCAAGGGTGATGTGCCAAAATGGAGATCTGTTGCTAATTTATTTCTCATTTTATGGTGCAATCTGAGTCAGATGCCGAAATAAGGAGGCATTCATTCATTACATTGCGCTGTAACAGACTTCAGATATTTTTCCATTAACACTTGGCATTACAAAATCGTTAATATCTCAGGCGTTTGAAATTTTATTGAGTTTCTAATATGCAAATGCAGCCGGTGCCAAAATTACTCGAACACTCAACAAACGTTTAGTAATTTTGTGATATTTTCATTCGACGGTATTCTACTTTCTCGTATAGAAAATGTACTCGGAGAAAGTATTGTAATCATCGAAAAATTCGGCCTCGAAATTTTGATGAATCTCTAAGTTTCAGATCTCCCCGAGTTCGAAAAAACATTTTTGGAACTAGTCTGTCTGTCGTTCTGTGAACATTATAACTAAAACAACGCAATGAGTTGGACGGACAAAATTCAGAATGCAGTCTTTATTTCAAAATTGTAGATTTCTGTCTCATATTTGACGCAATCCGACAACAGGAAATCTGCCTGTCCATACGTGTGCATGTGCACATGATAGATGAAAAAAACACAGGGAGATAGATAGAAGAATATATATTTATCACCAGAATTATAGATGTGTGTCAAGCTTTGGACCAAACCCATCATCGCGTTGACATCTGTCGGTGTGTCTATTCGTTTGTATGTGCATGTAATAATTAAAAACGCAACAAGCTAGTTGCATGAATTTTAGTTTGTGATCTTCATACCAAAACTGTTGATCAATTTTAAATTTTGGACCCAATTGGTGAAAGGAAAAAGGTCCCAGATTCCTCGGACCTTTTTCTATAATATAGAACTATTCTCTTCACTATGCCTCGAAGTTAAACACTAAACGCTCCATATAGTGGACGTATAGGATAAAGTCAAAGGGATAACACTCCCACTGGTTTATAATTCTTGTGAATTTGCTTCAAAGATTTCTTTTATGGATGCTCCAGTTTCTTTATTAACTCTTAGTTCACCAGTCCGTGGCTTTTCATTGACAGAACAATACTTTTTATTCCCTTTGTCATTTTCGCGTCTGGCGTATCCTGTTTTTCATCAAAATTTCGGCAGAGAGGGTAAATCATTTTACAAACTCTAATTTCTTTTGGGTTTTTATTTAGGATTTTTTGCCTTTTGATTTTTCAAAATGTCTGTCGTTTTGCGGTTGGACAGAATTCAGGCCACAAAGAGTATACTTCTGATTTATAATCTTGCCCTTGACAGAAAATTTTGTCCATTTTAGAACTCCTATGGCAAGTGGTCTTTGAAAAAGTTCGTCATTCGAGTCCTTATCCATTCCTTCCATTTTGAATAATCTCTTTTACATTCTAAATTCTATTTTATGTGTTCTAAATATTAATTGTTGTAATTTTTTTGTTGATGCAATCACTTGATGCTGTTGCGCTGAGCACGCAAAAAAGGTGTATTGTTATCGTTTTTTGTTTAAATCTTCTGTTTCTTATTTATACTTCATACCTTTTAATTTATATTTCTATTATTTATTCATTAACAGAACCTGCTTTTAAAAAATTCTTTTTCAATCACTTGAATTTGGAACCTGTATCGTGCTTTTTATTATACTGGGTTTCAAATCTTTTTTGGATCGTAACGGAAAATTTTAGCTCAGACAACCAAAGAGCACAATTTACTCGCTCCTCTGATGAAACCTTCGAACCTGAACAAGTGATTTCAAAATTAATTTAGCTGAATACCCGACGCTGCCCGGATTTTTCTTATGAAAGTCTTGTGAGAGACTGGAAACGCAACGATGCTGTATAAAAAATCACACTGATATGTGTGATTCATTGATGTTATGATTGTTATGATTTCATTGATGGAATATTGCTGGGATTCGAATAAAAATGTATAAATTAAAAATACGATATTTTTCTTTCATTTGATTATAGAGTATACCACATTTCACATCTTTCTTACATTACTAGGCCTATTTTTTTGGGTCTTTCTTTTCAGGAACCCTGAAATAAAAATACCATGCTGTTTCGTTCATTTGTTAAATGTTTTTCAATGACACATCCCGACCCAAAAAATGGGAATGACCTAGGGCACGTTTACCATTTCAGTATTTTTGGTAAAACAATAAGAGACGCGTTTACTACGTTTCGTCAAAATTGCTCACGCCGTTCTGAACAACCCTTCATGCCTTAGGGGTAATTATCCTCCCAAGGGGTTCATTAGAGAAGATTCAATCCAACCATATTTTTAGACTGACAAGTTGAAAAATGGGAATTGAATTTCATGTCAATCTGCCCATTTGTTATGTGTATTTAAACTACTTATCCCTATCTTATCCAGAAGGGGGATGGTTGCTGACTTACCCCTACAGTATTTTTTAGTTTGCCAATGAGAGGCATGTACACACGCTCGCACAAACACATACGCCCGCACGCACGCACGTTTAGTTTTACATATATAGATTTAAAAGAATTAAAAGATATATAAAGCTTTCTAATCTATTTTAGAGATTCTTTTTATCACTTAAACTTTTTAAAATGCACATGATCTTTATGAACACCCTGTATTTTAAATGCAAAAGGCAAAAGATGTAACCAAGTTTTTCATGAAATACGCAATATTGCACTCAAATTACATATCTGTGACAGCGCAGTTGAACGAATTTATTTAAACTTAGTTAGGAACAGATATAAACAAACGACCAAAAGGAAAAAATTGCAATTTTCCTTATCTTTTATTCAAAGGAAAGTCCTAAGAATTCCTGTGGCATAGTTTTAAGTGAACAAAAGTAATCTATAATATAAAACAGAAAATACATGTGTCTGTCATAACAACTCCTCCTAAACGGTGAGCGGTAGTGACATGAAATTTGCACATTACATTCCGGGGTACATTTCTAGGTCAACTTTGCAATTTTCAACTTTCAGAATTAATTAATTCTTCAGATATTTAATTAAATAACGAAAATTAGCCGCTGTTAAGCCTAATGCTTAGACATTTTTTGCCAATAACTTTTGAAATATTTATTGCACGACAGTTATTTTTGCACCATCTTAAAGAGCAGAAAATTATCTTTTTAAAGATATAAATTCCATTGCGGTTAAAGTTTTTTCTTTGATTCTTATTAATGTTTATATATATTCTGAAAGTTGAAAATTGCAAAGATTGACCTAGAAATGTACCCCAGAATGTAATATGCAAATTTCAGTACTACTACCGTTCACCGTTTAGAGGAGTTGTTATGACAGATACATGTATTTTCTGTTTTATATTATAGATTACTTTGTTCACTTAAAACTATCCACAGAATCTTAGGATTTTGAATAAAAGATTAAGAAATTGCAATTAAAATTTTCCTTTGGTCGTTTGTTTATATACTGTTCCTAACTAAGTTTAAATAAATTCGTTCAACTGCCACAGATATGTAATTTGAGTGCAATATTGCGTATGTCATGAAAAACTTGGTTACATCTTTGCATTTGCATTTAAAATACAGTTGTTCATAAAGATCATGTGCATTTTAAAAAAGTTTAGAGATGATAAAAGAATCTACAAAATAGATTAGAAAGCTTTATATATCTTTAATTTTTTAAATCTATATATAAAACTAAACGTGCATGCATTAGCATTAATG
>BGPR01002168.1:112945-148700 GCA_013235015.1 Araneus ventricosus
AAAATATGGTATGTTGTTTTACACCAAAGGTAGATCTACTTCAAATCTTTGGCCTAGAAATCCATCAAAGGGCAGTCAGTCTGCTCGTTCGTCCATCTTTGTGCACCTAAACAGGTAACCAGGATGTTTTATCCAATGGGCTAACTGGGCTGTTGACCCTAAGCGCCATTGATCCAAAGGTACAAAAAACTTACTATAACGATTTAATTTGATTTTGAACCAACATCTTTAAATTATAATTTTTATTATGTTAAAAATACAGTATACCTATTATTCGTGAGCGGATTATCCGGTTTGCGGATTATCCGTGCTCATTCCGACCACAAAAAAAATTTAAAGATAAACATTTTCACGTGCTTATCATGCATGTGGAAACAGTTGATACGATCGAGAGATTCATTTTTTGAGAAACTAGTGAGCCGTGTGACGGCAGAGGCTAAAGAATAGATTTTTTTCCTTCTCTCCACGTGAAATCTCTACCGGTTCAACCCCTAATTCTTCCTGAGAAGTGAATCATCCACTTCCTTGTTAGCCCACTTTCGTACGAACACTTCTCTGACACGTCATTCTTTAACTTCTTTCGTCTTCTTTCACTTTCGCACGTGTTCCTTTAGTTTTTGTGTCTTGTTTATTGTCAGTTAGTAGCAAGCAATTATTTACTGGTAAAAAAATGAGTGGTGAAACGAAAACGAAACGTTTTAAATGTTAAACAAAATTAGAAATCCTGCAACTTTATAATGGAGAATCACAGTAATACGCGGAAGATGTACTAAATGAGGGAAATACAATTTATCGTTCTGTTGCTGTACAATCTGTGGAAACTAGTTACATTATATGGGGCAAAGAGGATTTGATTACTAGACATTACTGGTGGTTCAGAAATATGTGTCGATATACGACAAGAGATGAACGAACAGCAGAAACAAATACGTACATAAGATTTTTTTAAAAGCAGTAAATGTTAAAAGGAAAATTCCTAGTTTGATGTTATACAGCATGCATATGTAAGTAATTTTATATTTTTGTACTCATGTTGATTTTTTTTCTTTAATAAAAAAGGAGTTTCTGATTATCCATAGCTATTGTCTGTGCGATCCCTCCTGGTGATTAACCCGGATAATCGGGAGTGCACTGTAAAATATGTTTATGACTTGTAACCAGGACTTTCAGCTCATCGATCGTTTTTATAAAGTTATTAGAAAGTCACCCGTCATGGTATGAAGGGTAAATTCGACTCTTCATTCGAGAGATTTCAGTTCTGACGTGCTTAAATAGATATATATATGAGAGAAATGTTTAAAATGGGATTGAAAACAAATGAAATAAACATACGTAACCGTTAAAGCTTAATGAGATGTATATACGATAAGAAGTGGCGCAGCTGGTTTGTAGAATTTGTTTTTGAAAAGGCGCCATTCTGCAAAACTGTAAAGCTTTAATCATTGAACAGGCGACATTTTAACAATTATATTGTTAGCTAGCATTTTCGTTGGGATATAGGCGCTGAAATTAGTTTCACTCGATGGTGCCAAAAATTTTAGTTCAGGCGTTCAAATTCGTTAAGACAGCCCTGGTGGTAACTAAAAATGCAACAAGCCACATTGAGGCTTTCTCACCGACATCGTATATATGTATAAAATTTTGGACAAAATCCATCAATGGATTAATTGCCTGTCATTCGTCTTTTCGTGTATATAAAAAAACACTATAACGCAAAAAAAAACAACAAGTTAAATAACAAATTTGTAGCGTATGTGGTTTTGATTCCAAAATTGTATCCAATTTCGACACAATTATGCAATGATAAGAAGTTTAAAATCTTACTTGATTTTCTTCAATATACTAGAAACAGAACAAAAATCACTTCCTATCGTGGAAGTTTACTAGGAGTCGAGGAGAATTATCCGTTACTGATAAATCTTGCCACAAAGTAGGAATCTTTTGAAACTAAATCTAAAGAACTGAGTGTTGCTTGATTAATGCTTCTTTGTGAAAATGCCAAGGTAACTTGTTACGTTGACCTAGCTCGTTAACTCACATCCTTTCACGAATATAAAAACCCTTATCGCCGCATAAAGTCCTCTTAATCCGATAATCCCGGTTTATTTAATACTCTATCGTTAATAAAGTCAGTCAATCCGCTTTCATCAGTTTAGTCCGTTCCTTCAATTAGTAAGTCGTTTGTTCTCTATTGGCTGGTCAATGCCATGAATCTTTTCTACTTATTTTATTCTTCCTTACAAAGAATACTACTTTCTTTATATTTTTTCTTCTTTCTATATTTTGTAGTCAGGCTAACAATTTTTCAAAGCAGAAGCTAATTTAATTCACCTGGCGCTACTTATTCTGGTAAGACATTTAATATTATTTCGTGAGAAAAATTTCTCGATTAAGAGAATAATAGAGTCAGTTCATGTGATGTCACAGTCACGTGGTAAGCGTCAAGGGCGCTTGATATCAAGTATCTACTGCATAGTTGTCTTACATTGTTCCATCGTATCGCGTCTCTTTCCCAACCGGAATAGAATGGTGCCGGTTTGATACATATAAAATGCGACATCAATTCAATTTTGGAACCTATTGCACATCTCAGAAACAAAATGTGACTTCGCCAGCCTAAGACAATGTGCAGTGAGATGATTGATAACACGCCAATTACATCCTTCATATGATTGCATCGACAGGTGAAATGACTCATTGGTCACTTGGTTTCACTTCCCAAACGCAAACAACCAGTGCGATTTGGTTTTAAATCTTCTTCGATAAGTACATAAATCAGAGCCGCACTACAAATATTATCGAAAAATGGAAAGTGTCAATTGAAGAAAGTTGAAAGTCAATCAAGAAGAAGGAGAAATAATTTGTTTGGGTGATGCTCAGCGTGCTTGCAAGGAGGACGATCAGAACGTTGATGTATAAGTGAGAACTGTCTTCTTTTATTAATACCCAAATCATTTGTTTTTAGGATTCTCTTATATATCTTGAAATCCTTATTTACTATTTTTTTTGCACTTTCATAATTGAAGAGCTGAGTGGATGAACATGTTAAGACAATTGTTTAATTTCAGAAAACGGCTTTAAAGTTTAAAGGTTACATTTTTTTTTATTTTTTCAGTTCAATTTTTTGCTGTTCCAATCTTTTGTGACGAGAAAGCATTCAAAATATTTCTGCGTATATTGGCATGGTTGCAGCTTTTTTAATTATAGAGAAAATATTGACTTGCATTTTCTTAACATGTTCTTCCATGACGCGTCAAAAAAAAAAAAACTTCGTTTGTTTAGTCATGAAATACCATGTTATATTTACTTTCTGCACAACTCAGTGGTAGATTAAATACATACCAATAATAATGAATTGGCAAAATTGTATTACTATAAAGCTTCATACATTTTCAAATCGCTGAACGACAAAAATAAAGCAAATTGATGTTGAAATAGCACACAAACACAAGATCACAAAATATAAGTTTGGGAAACAATAAAATTGGTGAGTGCATACCTTTGAAGTATTAATTTTGGTTGTCATAAATACTAACATCATATTTTCTCACAATTTCCATTTAACATGGATTTTTTTTTTGTGAAAATAGAATTCTAAAATTCATTTTTCATTCACTTTACTAGTGTACTTGAAATTTTGTACACTTGTGTGTTCTGATGAATAAACTATTTGAATATTTTCCTTTCAGAACTCGGTTATCAATTTGATTACTTAACATAAGTAAATTTTTCGCCCATAATTTGAGGAAAAATTTGTTTATAATATTTCCATATCAATCTGCAATAATAAATTCTAAATAAAAAAGACTAAAAAGTAGAAATAATAAAATAAGGAAATCTGCTTTTCAGCTCAATAATAAGAGTGTAGTTTCTTTAAAAATAAATACAAAATGATATCTATTAAATATTAAGTAAGGAAACAGGCCGAGTTATTTAACTATTTTTATTTATTGCGGAGAGTGGCGGAATATACGTACACTGTAAGAGTTTCAAGTCGAAAGAGAACAGAAAACCTCTGGCACTCTCTCAGGGTAGATAGGACAATATATAGACACGTGATGAAAGTGAAGGATTAATTGTTATTTTTGAAGTAAATTGATGCAAGTGTTTTAGAGTCTTGGCGCCAAGAAGACGACGTCATGATTTTCTGTGTATGCGAAAGGATACCATATTCTTTTTAGTAATTAATATGCCAAACATGAGATTTTACTATACCAGCGCTTGAAGAAAACTAAACTGGAGTTTAAGAAAAGTGATTTCGAATACATTAATATTACCAAGATTTTTTAAGAAATATATATTATTATAGTTTTAAAGTAAAATTAAGTAGATTATTAGCATGTATATATTTTATGATATTATTCAACTTGATTTATTTTCATAAAAAATATTTGCTTCAATGAATTTCCTATTCAATAGATTTAAATTGAAGAGTTTAATGTTCGTGAATATTTCTTCAAAGCAGTCTTACCACTGTCTTGGGAGCATCGAAAATGAATGTGGTATTTAAGATTTAATTAAACAAACATCGTTTTAATATTAAGTTATTAACATACATGAAACAATTCGCTAAATAAAAAAGGTGTAAAAAAGCAAAACAAAAAAATAGCTAAACAAACTAAATTAGTGATCAATGGAAAATTTTAAAGTAACAAAAAAATAGTTAGTTCTGGTACAAATTACAAGAATAAATTTCGTTAACTGAAATAAACCATTATTCAAAAAAATTCAATGAATTTCAAAAGTTCTTTTACTTTAATCGTTAATTGCTCTTTTCCTTTGCTGCGCAATGCAGTTCGCTTGATATATAACTCGCAATGAAGCCACATAGAAAAATTGTAAAGAATTATTTCAAAACTTTTGGTGCCAAACGGATTTCTATTTTCGAATTGTATTCTCGATATTTTCGTCTGCATTAATACTATTCCCGCGCAGAAAACGATTATGCTTCAATGGGAAATAGGATGTTATGAATGTTTAACAAATTTCTCATGTGGAAGAAGATGTTAAGTGCCCCTTAACATGTTCTCTTCCATGAGGAAAGCAAGATATCGTGCACTTAACATACCATCCACTGAAACTTCGTTATTTTTTACTTGCAGATTTTAACGAACTTCCTATATTTAAATTAGACTTCAATATGTTCTTTTGCCCAATATCTCATTTTTTTTTTTCAAATTTGTCACTAATATAAATTCTTCCACTCAGCTCTTCAATTTTTGTTAGTTAGTTGAATGGTGAATTGTCTTCGAAATGCTACAAAAATCATGAAAAAACCTTTTAAAAGTCCGCTAAAAAAATTTTGTATTATGCTCTGATTTAAGTTAAAGATCAGAAACAAATCAATTGGCCTAACCACGATTGTTTTTTTATTTTATACAATTGTACTTAGGATCGCCAGTATCCTCATCGTAGCAAGCGAAGCGAGCAGGGTCAGTAGCAATCCTTTTGGGGTTGGTAAGCATTAGGGCGCAAGGGAGTAGATCCCCTTAGTCTCTTTATTATGGGAAATATGATCGACTGAAAGAAAATTGATTTTATGAACTTCAGAACAAATGAAAAAATGGATACCACCCATGAAGGAAGAAAACCTTGCAATTTATGGTTTTGAACTAAAAACATAATCAAAGAAATAGTCTATTCAACTTTTCAAAGCAAATGACATGAAAACCAATAATGATTCAAATAATCAACATTATTTCTCAACAATGCATGTAGTACCTAATGGAGTCAATCACCACTCAAATGTCGAACTGCGCGAATTTAATTTGGGATCCATTGACATCTTGCAGGAAAAAAGCTTACAGAACGCGAAGTCTGATATTAACAGCATACTCAGTTACGTCCGTTGTGTAACTGTGACGCTTTCACATGAATCGAATCGAGTTCAAAGATAAATTCAGTGTCCACACAGTCAGCTTTAAAGGGATTTCTTTCGAACAATGAATACCAGTATTAAAGATAATTGAAACTACCTGCTGTACAATTTTCGCTTTTTATTTGTATATTAGCCGCCCTCTTCCATCAGCTGGTCGAAAACCTATTCAACGTGAAGGAATTATCCTGTTCAATGCGAAAATACATGCCAGATCTTCATACGATGGTTATCAACGACAGAAGGAAACCTGTGATAAAAAAAAATATTGTACCAACGATGGAATTATTTGAATTTCATTACAGCAATGAAAAAAAAAGTGTACTGTTGCAAAATATGTCTATAAATATAATCTTTTTTTTTAATTTTCAGCAAAATGCAATTTTATATCTTCGAAGTGCAGAGTGAGTTTTAATTAACACATGATTTTCATTGAAATAAACTTTCAAAGCCTGACTAGATGTCGCTGAATGCGTACCATGAGAGAGAGAGAGAGCACAAAGAAAAATTGTATAAAGTCACTTCCACCTTTTTTTCAATATATATCCTAAAAGCATCATATTCAACTGAAGATCATATTTAATGCCAAAATTGATATTTTATGTTGAAAATGCATCTACATTGTGGAGAGTGGTTTTCATCATTAAAACATTAAAGTTTACTGAGATTAATTCAAGGAAAGGTAAGTATTATTATTATTATTTTAACTATTGATTGTGCTATTGTGTTACCTTCGTAGTTCTCAGTTTGAAAACATTATCCACGAAATACCTTTTCCATTCTCTTTGATTAAAGCGTTTGTAGTTCCCATCTACATTCCATCTAAAAAAGTTACTCAGTTCAAAAAAATCTTTAAGTCAGTTAAAACTGCCCTGTAAATTCAAATGCCTCGTTTAACTTTCCGCTGAATAATTCACCCCACATTTTACCTTAAAATCAGTTTAACAAAACTAACTTTTGAAACTAGTTCTAGAAATTGGATTCGACATTATTTAATCAATAAACAGCGTTTCAAAAGTACTATTATATGTCAAACTAGAAGCCCGTTCATCACAGTAATTGTTTTTGAATTGCCAATAAGACAAAAATTTTCTAGAATAGTCCTCAAATCGATTTCTTACTCAATTCTATCAGTTCTAATTTTAAATTTTTTTAACAATCTGGAGAATTTTCTTTTATTACACCTGAAAATAGAATATTTTTAATGAATTTTAAATATTACAGTGGAACCTCCTAGAAGAGTTGCTGTTCAGAGGTGACCGTTCTAAAGGTGTTTCATGGTTGGAAGTACAAAATATGATCTGAAACAAAAACCTATTTCGTTATTCCTGAGCAAAGTGAATTCTTATGGATCATCTAAAGAAAGAAGCTCGTTCTAATTTTTTTTTTCTTTGAATAAAGAACAATTTGTGCTTTCTGTTCGACTGTTTAGATGTTTCAGAGGCGTCTCTTTTTCCAATTTTTTTTTTAGTGGAAAAGTAACCCTAATATATTCGTCATTAGTTATTGAGAAATGGACAGTAACATCATTTATTTTTTCGAAAATTGTTGAACTGAAAATTTATTTGCTGATTGGTGCAACTCATATCAGTGGCTTCTTTGTCAGAGTCCGAACCGACTTTTGAAAGGCAAAATGAATTCCCAATTCCCTTCCCGCAGAGGCTGAAGTTCACTTTAGTCTCTACACTGGAAGCGGAATGATTAATTTCGATCTCCTTCAAGTGTTGTTTTGAAGGATCCGTGAGGCGAAAGGAATGAATTTTTCATTGAAGTTGAACGGAACTTCAAACTGCCGTTCTGTGGTCTTGAGTGACCAATCATGGAGGTTATTTTTAATTTGACGTCTATGTGTCAAAACTTGTGCCAAACAAAAATGGCCGTTGGAGAGGGGTGACTGCCGTGCAGGGGCTGCTTTTAGAGAAATTCTCATTGTTCTAAAAATACCTCGGAGATTTCGATATGCAGTCACGAAAAGTTCTTTCATTAATTTCCAAATTTAAATCAATTGTTTCTGATTTTGCACAATATTTTAAATTCATTCATTATACCCTTACCGAATTAGCGTAAACAGAACAAATTTTCTTCAAAACTGTGGCACAATGTATCTGTCAATGTAGCACTAATGGTTAATACAGTCAATGAAATTATTCAGGTTTGAAATTCTGGTTCCAAAGATAACATTCAAATTCAAATCATATTCGGTCCATGTGTATTTTATTCTTTTCAGTATTAAATACAACATACTTATTCTATATATTAAATTTTATAAAATATTTCATTCTGGAATTAAATTGTTCGTATACCTATACTGTTTATTTAATAAAATATTTCCAGAATACTAAAATATTTTTGAAAACAATACATTTTAGAGTATTTAATAAATAACTGTTAATTTTATCGGATCGATTATAATAGATAAAGCACCAAAGTAAAAACAGAATCGATTACACTAAACGTTTCTTCTTGGGGAATCGATTTTTCAAATTCGATTATCTTATCGACAGTTTTGACTGACTTTCGCTTCTCTCACAACCATTAATTCCAATATGACAATATTTCGCCCTTTTTTTTACCTCTAGATAGTCTCTTTACGGCATTTCTGCTCCCTGGGACATATCGACCCATCCAATTAAGGTAATAGCGTCCCTTCCTCTTTTCATTTCACTTGTTTCTTTCTGTTTGCTATTAATCCGTCATAAAAGAGTCGAGAAATAAGGAAGAGCCGAATGACTTTCCTAATAGCTTTAAGAATAACCGCTTCCGTTATATTTTTTAGTTTTACTTCGGAAATAAAAAAGTGCCACGCTTTTCGAAGGGGAAAGTGCAAAAGATTCATGGCCGAAAATCATTTTTGAAATGGTTCGCAGTGAAGCCAAACGATTTATGAATAATGGGAAATATAAAATGGCGAGATTTCTTCTTCTTCCTTTGTAAGGAATTCCTCGTCTTGAGTTTGCAAATAATGGAAGTTTTAACGAGTTCCGTTTTCCAATTTGTCTTCCTTTGGAAATTTCTGCCTCTTTTTATGTATATAAATATTCAAATAGAAGATTAAATCAGGCTATTCTACGAACTCAGACCATCAATAAAGTCGAATGATTCTTTGAGAATAAAAAGAAATTAAGCAGTGGAGAAATTTTAAATTACTTAGAAAAGTTCTAAGTTTTCATAGAAAGTCAAAGGAAAAACCATTTTCGTGAGCAGTTGTCAGTACTTTTCATTGATTTTGCTACGCTTTCTGAATGTTGAAAAATGATCTCAGCTAAAATTTAGTTGAAAATGATTCAATATAGAAAAAAAACCCAGAGAATATTTAAAAATTATTTAAATGCGATGGTGAATTGTATGTAACATTACAGTAATTCAATTAACAAGCATTGATTTTCAATAGAAATAGTTTAAATAATTTATTCTTAAACTTCCAAATATTTTATATTTGATGCATGAAATGAATCACTTTATTTCAATTCTAAACAAATTTGAATCGGTTCAAGAACTAAAGAAATGGGTTTTTTTTTTTCATTTTAAGAAAAAATCTACCACAGCAAATTAAACATTTTTAAAAAAAAAAGTCCAATTACGTTGCACCAGGACTTTTTTTTCTCTAAAACTAAAGTGTTCCCAAAAGTGTTCGTACACTTACGATTTTCAATGAAATAGGTTTTATCCATTAATTAAAATTAATATTTGAATAGGTATTTAATAATAAGATTCATAATCTATTCTTAACAAACTACAAAGTTTTAAAAACATAGCAAAACTTTATTTTTAAGAAATAAATAATCAAAAAAGTAACAAAAACTTTATCCACAAAGTCTTCACACCTTTAAAAAATCTCTACATTATTAGTAAATATTCTAATTTTTCGTTATATTAATATTTAGTAGGATATTCTTCAGCATCCACAACATGTAAAATGTTTGGGGAATAGATTTCACTAGTTTTTTTGTAATTTCCTGCATCACGTTTATCAATTCTTCCATCATTACCGCTTTAGTTCGCTTCTTTTGTTTTAATGTCGTGTTTTCATACCTAACCTCCAGTTCCTCTCCAAATATGTCTCCTCATCGGGTTTAAATATGGCGATTGAAGTGGTGTTTTCAAATTTGTGGATTAACAGGAGACACCAGGAGAGACGAACGTTGAGAGAGTTCGTGTGATTAGGATCGTTATTTTGATTTTTTTTTAAAAAGTTGTTTCCAATACCCAAATTTTGGGCTGAAATTTAAATTGTCTCTTTAAAGATGTGAAATAAAAAGCATGATTCATTATGCCATCAATAAATACTAAATTACCTAAAGTCCTGATGCTGACATGCACCCCCAATAATAAGGACACTCACCGCCATACTTAACTGTTCCAACTAAGTTCTTGGGATTAAGTTCCTAATTTTTCCTTCTCCATACCATTATGCGTCTATCGGAAACCTTTCACAAAATGTTAAATTTGCTTTCATCTACAACAAGACATATTCAATCGTTTCGGGTTTATTTAACATTGATTTGAGACCAAGCTTTCTGTTTTGCACTGACAAAAAAAAATTTTCTACGGGCAGAACGCCCATTTCATCCAGCTGCACTGAAACGTTATCGGAACAGTTTCAGGTGAACAAGTAGAAATTTTCTGCCAAATTCTGCAGAAACTTCTAAAGCACCCAAACGTGATTTTTCGCCAAATTCTAATTATAAATCTCTGATGTTTCGTTAACTTGGCCTGCTCGACCTTTTCTTACCTTGTTTCCGATCCACTTTCTTCTTTAAAGCGTTTTAGCACATACTGCACTGTAGAATGATAAAATAACTAATTTAGTGATATTCCGAACTGATTTACCTCTCTGCTATGATGAAAAAATAATCAATTTTCGAATGTTGATTGTTGCTTTTTTATGACTACGAGCCATTTTAAATAATAAATTGAATATTACGGGTGTAAACAAGTGTAACAAAGCCAAAACGAATTTTTAAATGCCACCACAATTCAAAAAAATAAAATAAAGCGACAGACGATACTTAAATTTATGAATTTATCCGAAAATATATGTATGATACTAAGACTTTGTGAGATAAAGTTTTTGTTACTTTTTTGATTATTGATTTTAAAATAAAGTTCATTATATTTTAAAATATTTCATGAAGTTTTGTTAAGAATAGATTATAGATTCTATTATTTATGTTTAAAGCATAGATATGAATGAAGCCAATTCTTGAACAGTAAATTTAAATTTACTGACGGTTAAAAAACCAAATACCAGGCAGAAAATCCCAAAACAATTTTAAAGTTAAGGAGATATTTTCAATATCAAAAAAGGATAAAGGGGAACCTTATTTAAATATCTATCGTTTTTACATTTTATATTAATTTATTAAACAAATCATGGTCCTGCCATAAGTTTACAAGGTTAAATATCAAATTAGTAATCTGTCAAATTCACTAATTATCAAATTAACTGCTTGATTAATTAAAAATTAGCTATTTACTCTAATTAAATTTAAATAATTAATTGTTACAAAATCACTAAAACCTTTTTGGTGGCTCAAACTATTTGACAGCAATCTTTATCTATAATTATCTATTCTGTATGTATGTCCCACATCTTCTCCTAAACCACTGACTGATTTCAATCAAACTTCAAACTTTTATTTACAAAAGAAAAAGGTCACCTTCAACTTTCAAATCCTAAAAGTTGCGTTTAAAATTTCACTTAATTAAAAAATTACAAGGCTTTTCCATGATATCTTTCATTTCCATAAATTTGCTTCTCTCATTTTAATATTTTTTCAAAATTAATTTGTAGACTGAATTCATAACAATATTCTTGTTGAAGAACAACAATAATACAAAGAACTGTTTCAGAAGGAAGAATGCTAAAAGAAAATTTTAACTGTAGACGCATTAACAATTTATATCGTCAACTATTGCTTTAAATTAATGTGAATAATTAACTAGTTAATTTATTTACTAAAAATATTATTTAAAACCTTTCTTTACTTTTTTTTTTATAATTGTTAACAAATTTGAAGTACCTATATAACAAATAATAATGTATGGAGAAAACGGCTGTTTTCAAAAGTCGCCTTTTAATTGATATTCTTGTTTTAATTAAAAAACGTTTCAGATCAGAAAAGAATTTGTGTATTATAATATTTATACAATAGTAATTTTTCATTAAAATATTACTCTTGCTGTAAAAAAAAACTGTCATAAAAGTAGTTTGTTGATGATAAGATGACACCCCCCAATTGAAATTTTCTTTCATCTCAATCGCAATGGGGCTATGGGGAAAATAAATCAGGAAATTCAACATCGCTTTCAGCCTGCTAACTTCTAAGCAATTAGAAGGTCAAAAAAACTTTAGCATAAAAAAGGTTCGTTATGATTATGCGATAACTCCTCTAATTATATTTCTTTTCATCTTCAATGTAACAGAGTAATGGGGAAATGATAAATTGGGGGGATTTTCAAATATCGCTTTCAGCTCATAACTTCTAAGCAATTTTAGTTGACAAAAAACTTTTAATATAAAAGTTGTTCTGTTCCTGGATATAAAAGAATTCACTCTAATTGATTTTTTTCCTTTCAGTCGTAGAATTGAATTTTTTCCTATCTTAGCATTTTAGCTCATAACTTAGCTCATAAAATTGTAACTATCCAAAAAAGTTTCACAAAAGTTGTTTATTATGAAGAGGCAATAATTCGCCTATTTTGTGCTTTCCATTCTATCTTCAATCGTAAAGGAATTATGGGAAATGAAATTCTCGTTCCCACCATTTCCCCAACCCCTTTACTGGTTAGCCCATCACAACCAGACATTTTCACAGAGCTTACAACATATCCCTCGCCGGTTAAAAAAATCTAATCAAAAATTACTCTAGTTATCGAGCGTCTACAAGATAACATCAGCAAAAGCGTTATATATATATACGACTCTACTAATAATAAAGAAAGAACATTTCTGCTCTCTATTCGCGGCGATTAGGAGCTGCACAATGAAAGCGGGTGAGACTGCAAATGACGAGAGCTTTTCCGACAAGGTAACATGCATAGGGTTAAAAAATGTACTTTTAAGTTAGAGAGGAGGGGAAGGGTGGAAAATCACTTTTCAGCTCATAACTTCAAGCACTATATCTATCGAAAAGTTTAAATGCAAATATTGTTTGTTATGATAAGGCACATCTGCCTAATTTGAATTTTCTTTTCTTTTCTATCTTCAACCGTAAGGAATTATGTGGAAAATAAAAAATTTCCGTCCCCTTTGAGCTGGATATCCTGTATCTACGAACCTGACTGAGAGATTTTTACTATCCTTACAACATATCCAGGTTGGTTAAATTTAGAGGACAATTACCTATCGGTTATCATGTTCCACTATAACATGGGAAAAGGGTTTTATATATATATACCTATATCAAATCACGTTAGAAACACAAGACAAAAACTCAAAAACACTCAAGACACAATGGCAAAATAGATAAAACCAAAATAAAATTGAAAATATCATAGCTAATAATAGAAAATATTAAAGTTTGACTATATATATATATATATATATGTAATGACAGAAATTTTCCTATATTTAAAGAAATAAATTTTTAACGAGAGATATTTTTAATTACGAACAATGTATTTTTACTTCAATCCTATGTTGCAAACACTTCTACTAACTAGACCTCGCAAGAGTGCCCTTACTTCTAGAGCTCACGACTGCAATCTTCTCTTCAACTATCCTCTACACTTCACTTAACGGAACAACGTTTATATATATATATATATATGCCATATATATATATATTAAGTTTAGGGGTCATGATCGGTGAAGATTTGCAGAAATTTTCCGAAAGTCGCATATGTCAATAGAGTAGACTTCTATAAGAATCTACCTAAAAAAATGAGATCTGCTTTTCATCACAGTCGTTAAAGGCTTCGATTTTTTTTCGGATTGCAAATTTTACACAAGTCTCTGTTTATGATCTATTCACAAAATTACAATTAAATCTCTGCTTTTATCAATATTTACAAAAAATACAACAAAATGCTTCTTTTAACAGTACATAATTACAAATAAATAATATTTCGCCATTACCAAAATACCACTACTCTTTAAGTGCACAAACTGCTCATTGAATCTCCAAACACTTGAAACATAAACGAGCCATCTTGAAAACGAAATAGAAGAATAAGCTTTACAATATTACGTCGTTTCAATGACTTAAGAATATTAATGCAAAATTGAAGAAAATCTAACAAGCGCGTTTGGTGTGATTGTATAGCAAACAAATTCTGAAGAAATGTTGAACGGTCGAGTGAAAGCACAACCTCAATTTCGATCGGTCAATTACTGGCTCATTGGGCATTCTGAAAAGATTCACAAAAGTTTAAGCTTGAAGGAGAAACTGATTCGGATTTCGAATCATTTCTTCTTCTATTTTCTTTTCCTTCATCTTCTGGACGAGACATGAAAAGCCTGTGACAGTATATGAAGAAAATAAGATGTATCTTAATTAGTCCTTGTCCTCCAGGAGCAGATTACTCAGTAAGATCATTTTTTGAGGAGGAAAGGCCACCATTCTACGATTTTTGAATCCTGACCATAACAATTCTCCTCATCTTTCAACTACGATTTCAGGCTCATGTATCGATAGCTGGTACTTAATAATGCTAATGAATGATCCTGTTTGATCCACATATACTTATATTCAGAATTTCTTGAATTTGCCATCAATCATTCCAATAATTTTTTATTCGTTATTTCTTTTTGGATGTTAATATTTATGCAAAAAAAAATTTACTAAATTATTGTGTGTGAGTCAGTTGGAAAGCTTATTTCCTAAATGTAACATTTTCTTCCAGAGTTCTGACGCAGGTAGCTTATGTTTCCAGATAATTAATTGCATGACCAAAGCACACCGCAATTACCCGGGAACAAACCTGCATTTTGTGTTGTTGTTTTAATTCAATTTATCAAAATTAGTGTTTACAATAGTGTGGTTAAAATGTTATGGTGTTTAAATTGATTGTTTAGATACCCATTCTATAAAGCGAAATATCAAAAAGACTGTTCCTTAGAAACGCTTCTATGTGTGACTCTTTTTCCAGATAATTGATACAATGGGGTCAGTTAATGTAACGCATAGTCACATGATATAAAGACTGCGCAGGTCAATCTAACATATAACTGCCAGTTGTCTTATGCTTTGTCCGAAGGGGCGTGGTCTTTTAAATTGCATCCATCAGCTTTGCGTTTCAAAGTTTTGTATTCAGCCACACACAGGCTATGGCGGGCACTCTCCTCTTGGACAGGTTTTGTCTCATCTTATCAGGTCACTAAACCAAGTAATGAAACCATATTGAATTCCATCTAACTGACCTACTCGATTTTTTGAGTTATCGAGTCGTTCACACTCGCAGATAAGACAGACTTTAATAAGAAAGAAAGATTTGAGTCCAAAAATGACAAGAAAGTCTACGATTTTGGCATGATGACTGGATACTAGATATCGAGTGAAAAAGGAAAAGCTTCTAACCTCAACTTAAGCACACGAGTCAGACTAGCTTTTCGGATGGTGTAACAATCCAGTGAGGACAGACATCTTTTTTTTTTTTCTTTTTATTTATATATATACCACCGAAATCCCTTTGCCGTTGTTAACCATCTTGAATGGGAAAAGTGTGAATCCAAGCTCCAAGAAACAGATAAATCTTCAGAGAGCTATCTGATTTATAGGCATAACTCATGTCCAGCAGAGCTACTGTTTATTTTTGTAAAATTTTCAGTTCAATTTCTGGATCTCACATTAATTACTTAAAAATTTACAGGTTTCTCACATTTACTGACTGTAAAGCAATCGGGCACTAAATGATTTGGCCTGCTAGTCAGTTCACATCTAATTTTACAGTGAACAGATGCAGAAATGAGTCATTCAAGTATAAAGGCCCCCACACACACTATCGTAGTGAGCATTTCTTGTTTTTCACCAGTTGAAAATAACACCTGTTTTCCCAGCATTGGTAACTGGTTTCATCAGAATCTAACTGTACGTCCATTTCATGTAATAAAAGTCTAGTTTGAGTCAAATAAGAAAGAATGATTGGCAATTTTGAGCAGACCTCATAGAAAGTGCAACGTGACTCAATAACACAGAACCTGGAATTCTTGTAAACTTGAATATGTTCTCTTTATGAGTTCTTGAAACGCTTTGGAGTTCACTTTTTCAATCACGAGGGTGTCTTCCCATACCATACAAGCAGTGGAACGATGTGTGAAGTTGAGTAACCGAGCATCACAAAGGTCGTCGGTTCCAATTCCAGAGATGATTTATAAGAACTACACTCTTTCAAGATCTCCAATGCCAATTTTTCACTGCAAATCTTATTCAAAGTACCAAAAGAAACTGAAGGCAAGTAAAGGACTATATTTGATTACAAATTGAAATTTTACACAATCAGAAACAACTTTTGTTTTCAATGGAAAATTTATCAATTTTTGTAAAAAAAGAGGTGTTTTTTTAGTGTAATGCGCTACTAACCAAAGTTGTAAAATATATAATTAGTTTTTCATTTATTTATCTTTACACTTTGTTGTACTAAACTATACCTATAGCTGGACTTGTTATAGGAAGTTATTTGATTTTTTTTCGAAGTTATTAGAAAATGTATTAAAATCGTATATATTTTGAAAAGTTTAGGATCGATGCTCTACCCATAATGTAAGCAAAAGAATTTTTTTTTTTTTTTTTTTTGCATTTTACTTATCTTCCCTAGAGGCAGAAGTTTTCGCACCAAAAGCCGTTTGAAAGAAAAAAAAACGGCCCACCCTAACCCTACAGCCTCGAATACCTTGGTCTCTACAAGGTCTAAAACTCAGAGGATTCCTCAAACTCTGATTGATTTTTTTAATGATTATCAATACTTACTTTGCATGCTGTGAGCACACCAGAGATGACAAAACATGCAAAAAAAATTAAATCTATATCTATTAGCCAATGAGAAGCTCTAGCAAGAAAGCTGGATCTATAAAAAAAAGTAAAGAGGTAGATATTGAAATTGATAGTATATTAGGACACATTTGATGGTGGCGACTGGAAAATCTAGAAGCCCTGCCTAGAAGAGTCCATTCTGTTCTGCACACAGATCTACCATTCCTTTCTTCTTTTTCTTTCCGTGAAGGAGTTACGTTCCGCCATCACGTCCTTTGATTTTTATTCCATCGCATTCCTGGAATGCGTCGCCGTCTCCAAACAAACGAGTGGCGGCGCTCCATACTCTTTCCCTTCCGAATCAGAGTGCGGTCGAGGTAAGTAAAAAGGCGCAGGGTGACGGCGTCGCCTGCTTATGCTAAACGTGCGCGGCCCGTCATAGTGCCTAATGAAAGGGGCAGATGCGCCTAAACACTCTGTCTCGGGACTCGGGCCCGAACGCAATTAGCGCCAGATCAAGGCCCATTACGCACTGTTATGCAGGGGGGAAGCGGCGACAAATTGCGGCCACAATGACGATCGTATAACGAATATGTCCCCCGGCAGACCAAAATATCGGTTGTCTAACGCCCTTTCCTGATGCCCTAAATGGGTGGTAATGGTTTTGTTTTCCTTAACTATTCTATGATCTGTTTGGAAGCATTAGATATGTTTTATTTCTGAAAAAGAACAGCGCTCATATTCCAGTGTCGTATCCTTGTTCGGTGCGCAAAGGGATCTAGCTGGAGCTTTTTTGAAGAGTTGTCGTGGTCTTCCTTTTCAAATTGCAATCAGAAAGCAAGAATAAATTGGTTCACTATGTGTGGTTACTAGAAGAGTATCTCATTAAAAATATGTTCTTGTTACATCAAGCTGAATCAAGTAACTAGTGGTGCGGCTTTTGAGCCTTTTTTGCAAATATAGCGCGTGTGCAAGTAAGCGCAACAATAATTTTAAAATAAAACTTTAAAATACACACTCTATTTGCAAAATCAGTGCTCATTATGTAAAAAAGTATAATTGAAATTATACTTAAAAACAAGCATACTTTAAACTTATTTTCAAACCATCTAGATAGAAAAATAGCAACAGATGGTGAGTCAAAAGTTTAATGACATAAGACGTTTATTTTTACAGTCCAGTAAAATAAAATGTTAATACTCGATGATTGTCCTTTTTTATTGAATTACGTGAAATAAATGGTTTCCCCATCGATAACTACTAAGTTCTGTATTAGTTATGGCTGTAGTTCACGCCAAACGTCCTCAATGGCCAATCTTTAAAACTTCAACTGATGAATACTGCTTACCATTTTGATAAACTAAATTTGCGAGTATTACCCACACGCTTTTTAAAGTACAAATCAGGGACTTAGGCTAGACCACTCAGCGACCCATGCTGGAGCTTAGCTTCATTATGACGCGAGGAAGGCATGTATTGAAGGGTTGTCATGTTGAAAAGTGAAATCTGTTCCACTAACAAAATTTCAACAAAAACAAATGACTGGCAAATGTTCTCTGGTAGTTTTCAGATTGTTTTCGACCCTGTAGTAGGGCTAGGATGTCTGACTATTGAAACACCATGCCCATACATGTCAGAAACTACCGTCCATGTTGCCATCTACATGTTCTTGTCCTTTTCGAAAATCAGGCCTATAGCATGTACAATCCACATCAGATGCGTCCAAAATACCATTTTTTTTCATCGCTGGGAGATAAATGAATACTAAACGTCACAAATCGAGCAAGTGCTTGTTTTGGCCTAATGTAACTCAGCTTCATTGTGCTGTAATTGTCAAGCCCAGGCGATCAGGGCATCTTGCGGTTTTCTACTATATCCCGATTCTTCTTCTATGATAGTTTTGTGAATTTTCCTCCAATGATATTTTTAATTTGAGTAAAGTAAAATCCATTGTTAGCCAAGACTTGATGCATGTCATCGCGAGAGCGGTCATTCATGGCCTTCAGAATGAGATTTTACTTTGAAGTTTTTTACCACAAGCTAATATTTGATAAATTCCACGTTTTGACCCTTTAGCAGCGTAATTTCAGAGAATTGACTTCTGCTTTATCCCATACACGATTATTTATGCTTCCTAATATGAAAATTTTGAGACCCTAGCTATTTTGAATCTAATGTCAACAACAGTCAGTTCTTCTTATACACTAAGATATCTATACGTGAGCAACTGCTTGTGTGGTTTCTTGTCATTAATTTCCTAAGGTCCATCGTATTAAACTTTTGAACAGCAATTTTCGTTCCATTCTCAAAACTTTGATTAAAAAATAAAGCTTTAAAGTTAATATTGTTTAATATGATTTAATTGCATTCGTTTGTCACTTGAGGCAGAAATGTTGAAAAGAAGTGATATTTTTGCTACTTATTTAAAATGCTATTGCATATCCCGACTTCGTGCGCGAAGAATTTGAATTGCTACTTTTTTTAATTTACGAATAAATGTTTCTGTTATATATAGAAGGGGAAGTCAAAAGTTCTGACGCGTGGATAATACATAATTGGACGACTAATTTAATTCTCTGTTACTGTAAATTATCACATTTACCCATGGTATCATCTGCTCTTTGGAATATATCATCCACCATCTATATGCGTCATCTGCTTCTACTGTTTAAAAGAATACATAAGACAAAATATACAGCTTACCCATATAAAAAACTCTGGACAACAATCATATCGTCCTTAATGGACGATCCTGGTTTGTTTATTTTGGTCATGGATAGACCGTTTCTTCGGTAACCTTCGATTTAAGCAATGCCTAAATCTATCGGCAACTGTATCAAGCGCCAAGCTGGAATGCAAGGTGAATTAGTCTCAAGTCTACAACTGCGCTTCAGCACGAGGTAGTATAAATATTCGTTATTTCAAACATCATCACGCTACGGTTTGGAACTTTAAAATATAATAACAATCGAAGGGAAAATGTCAGAGAAATAAAATTAGGTATCATTGAAAAGGCAAATAAAGAATTTGAACTTTAAGATGGTATAAAAATATTTTTTTGTCGGACAGTTGCTCCGAGTTACGGCGAAATGATTTCAGTTATTTCTAATTTAACTGACTGTTTTAATTACACGGGATTCAAAGTTCATAGTGCTTCCCCTTTCAATAATAGTGTACAAAATTTATTGAAAACCGTCCATTGGTTTAGGGAGATGTGGAACATAGCCACATACATACCACCCAGCATACCCACTGACTCTTTATTTATATTACAAGATTATTGTTGTGCTTTAAACTTTGACACGCACTGGTAGGAACGAGTAGAATATGTTACTAAACGAATATTGTTTTTCACGTATATTATATCTAAAAAAGTATCCAATTATGTCCAAAAATGCTGTGATCATCCATCTCAGGGTTATATACTTAAAACGCAGTTCTTTCAACAGACGACATTTAGAAATTACATATAATTATTATAACTGTTCATATGTACAGTCATTTTACTAATCAATTTTAATTCAATAAATATTTACACCTTTTACTACTTCAATTTTTTCTAATATGTTTATATGTTTCCACTTTTATGATGTACAGATTTATTAAATCCCAATAGATAGAGACACCAACCTGTTTGGGATAATTAGTGTACTTGATACAAAAAATATAAAAAGATTATTTGTCTTTTAAGTTAATGTTCTTTGACTAATTACAGGTTTAACTATAAAATTTTGTAATTTGATGTAGCTATCGTAGATACGTCATTCGTATCATAATTCATGTGATATCATCATCACATTAGTTGATGGAGCAACCCTGTAAAGTATACTCTGCACTTGCTACACTGTCATTATAGTTCGCTTGTATCCGATTCTAAAGTCTTCTCATCAGATAGTTTTTCCGTATTTGTTCTCCAACGATACTTTTTTAATTCGAGAAAGAAAACACCTGCTTGAAGCCAAGATTGATGTGCATGTCACGCCACAGCGATACTCAGGCCTTCCAGAGTGACTAGCGACAACTAAATGTGATCACCACTCTTGTTGATAGTGCCACTGTGGAGGATTTCCAACAGAAAATATATATACATATTATACAATTTTATAGTTTTCGCTTTAACCAACAAATACGCAGTAATAACCTCGTTGTATAGTAATTTATGTCGTAGAGTTTAAGTTTTATAGAAAACCATTGTGTATTCTCGATACAAATTTCCTGTATAGTTAATTCAGCCAATAACTGAGTTGACTTTATAAACAACTAGATGGCATACCCGGCATTGCTCGGGATAAAAAATATTTTCAAGTCGAAGTACTTATACAGTCAACTTAATAAAAGAGTTTTTCGCAGCAGCGTAAATCCGTTGCCATGCTTTCTGACATTCTCGACCAGATTTAAACACCCTCTTCTCTATTTCTCTGAAACTTTGAAGGCTAGACATATTTACATTAGGATGATTTAAAATTTGTGAAAATTAAAAAACATCGAGGGAATAATTCACTAACGTCATTGGATCATTGTGTAGCCGTATTAAAAGATGTAGACTACGACAACGGAGAAACCGGAAGTAAAAAGTCTCCATCCTAAAATTAAACGCGGAACATCATAGTAATAAAACTAACGTCATATTGGTCTGCAAACGTATAATAAAGCAATGTATAGCCACACATGAAACCGGAGTAAAAGACTACTTTGAATGAAATTTCAAAGAAAACAATATTTTCATATTAAGTTTAACACTGCAAATGCACACTCAGAAACAGTAAATCGGCTTGATTTAATTCTATAAGAATAAAAGTATTGTTGAAATTGCGTTAAATATATATATATATATATATATATATATATATATATATATTATATATATATATATATATATATATATATATATTAACGCAATTTCTAACAATACTTTTTATTCTTATAGAATTAAATTCAAGCCGATTTACTGTTTCGCGTGCGTGCATTTGCCAGTGTTAAACTTAATATAAGAAAATATTGTTTTCTTTGGAAATTTCACTTCAAAGTAGTCTTTTTACTTCCGGTTTCATGTGTGAGCATACATTGCTTTTATTATACGTATGCAGCAATTCAATGACGTTAGTTTTATTACTATGCGATGTTCCGCGTTTAATTTTAGGAGTAAAGGAGACTTTTTACTTCCGGTTTCCGGTTGTTCGTAGCTTCTACATCTTTTAATACGGCTACACAATGATCCAATGACGTCACAAATTTTTAAATCATCCTAATGAGTGTGTGCTAAGCCTTCAAAGTTTCAGAGAAATAGAAGAGGGTGTTTAAATTCTGGTCGAGAATGTCAGAAAGCATGACAGCTGATTTACGCTGCTGCGAAAAACTCTTTTATTAAGTTGAAAGTGTTATAAGTACTTCGACTTGAAAATATTTTTATTCCGAGCAATGCCGGGTATGCCAGCTAGTTGTTTATAAAGTCAACTCAGTTAGCTGGGAATTAATTGAATACAGCAAATTTGTATCGAGAATACACAATGTTTTTCTATAAAACTTAAACTCTACGACATAAATTACTATACAACGAGGTTATTACCGTATTTGTTGGTGTAAAGCGAAAACTATAAAATTGTATAGTATGCAATATATATATTTTCTGTTGGAAATTCCTCCACAGAGTGGCACTATCAACAAGAGTGGTGATCACCACATTTGTTGTTGTCGCTAGTCACTCTGGAAGGCCACGAGTGACTAGCTGTGGCGGTGACAAGCACATCAGAATCTTGGCTTCAACTAGGAATTGTTTTCTTTCTCGAATTAAAAATATCATTGGAGAACAAATATCGGAAAAAACTATTTGATAGAAGAACTTTAGAATCGGGATACAAGCGAAACTATAAAATTGTTTAGTAGGCAAAGTGCAGAGATATATATTCTACAGGGTTGCTCCATCAACAAATGTGATGATATATCACATGAATATACAATGACGTGTCTGACGAGCACATCAAATTACAAAATTTTATAGTTAAACCTGTAATTAAGTCAAAGAAGCAATTAACTTAAAAGACAAAAAATCTTTTATATTTTTGTATCAAGTACACTAATTATCCCAAGCAGGTTGTGTCATCTAATTTGGGGATTTAATAAATTCGTACATCAAGGGGTAAAGTCGAAACATATAAACATATTAGGAAAAAAATTGGAGTAGTAAAAGGTGAAATATTTATTGAATTAAAATTGATTATGAAATTGATAGTTTAATATGAACCAGTTATAATAATTATAGTGCCTTTTCTAAACGTCGTCTGTTTATGGAAAGAACTGCGTTTAAGCATAAACCCCGAGATGGATGATCTTTTGAGCATCTTTTTTGGACATAAATTGGATACTTTTTAGACATAACGTCATGAAAAACAATATTCTTTTATGACATATTCTACTCGTTCCTACAGTGAGTGTCAAAAGTTTAAGCACAACAATAATTTTAAATAAAACTTAAAATATGCACTTTATTTCAACATTTCGCTCATATGTATACAAAATTGCAATTTTAAAATCATATTAAACAATATTAACTTTAAAACTTTATTTTTAATCAGAAGTTTTGAGAATGGAACGAAAATTGCTGTGTCAAAAGTTTAAGTACGAGACTTCTTTTATGGAAATTAATGAAACCACACAAGCAGTTGCTCACGTATATGATATCTAGGTGTATAAGAAGAACCCGACTGTTTGTTTGACATTAGTTCAAAATGGCTAGGTCTCAAAAATTTTCATATTAGGAAGCATAAATAATCTGGTGTATGGGAGCAAAACAGAAGTCAATTTCTCTGAAATTACAGCTGCTTTAAAGAGGTCAAAACGTGGAATTTATCAAATATTATCTTGTGGTAAAAACTTTAAACAAAATCTCGTTCTGGGAGGCCATGAATGACCAGCTCTCGCGATGACATGCATATCAAAATCTTGGCTTCAACTAGGAATTTTATTCTTTCTCAAACTAAAAATATCATTATAGGACAAATATCTAAAAAGCTGTTCATAGAAGAATTTTAGAATCGGTATATATGAAAAACCGCAAGATGCCTCGATCACCTGACTTGACACCACACCACAAAGAAGCTTAATTACAGTAAGCCAAACAGCATTTGTCATTTGGTGATGTTTATACCAAAAAAAAAAAAATGGTATTTGGACGCACCTGATGGGATTACATGCTATAGGCCTGATTTTCGAAAAGGACTAAGAAACATGCTTAGATGGCAACATGAAGTCGGATTTCTGATGGTATGGGCAGCGGTTTGTTTCAATAGTCAGACATCTCTAACCTTACTCAGGGTCAAAAACAATCTGAAAACTACCAAGAGACATTTGCCAGTCATTTGTTTCCCTTTGTTGAAATTTTTGGTGGAACAGATTTCATTTTTCAACATGACAACCCTTCAATACATGCCTCCAAATCAGCGTCACAATGGCTTAGCTCCAACATGGGGCCGGTTTTGAGTGATCTAGCCCTAAGTCCTGATTTTTACTTCATAGAAAACGTGTGGTGTAAACTCGCAAATTTAGTTTATCAAAATAGTAAGCAGTATTCTTCAGTTGAAGTTCTGAAATTGGCCATTGAGGATGTTTGGTTTGAACTACAGCCATAACTAATACAGAACTTAGTGTTATCGATGGAAAACCATTTATTTCACGTAATTCAATAAAAAGGAACAACAATAATCGAGTATTAACATTTTATTTTTACTGGACTGTAAAAAATAAATGTCTTATGTGCTTAAACTTTTGACACACCTATTTTTGTGTTTTTGCTAAATTCGATGATTGAAAATAAAGTTGAAAATATGATTGTATTGTATAATTTCAATTCTACACTTTTTAAATATATGAACACTGATTTAAAATAGAGTGTGTATTTTAAAGTTTTATTTTAAAATTATTGTTGCGCTTAAACTTTACACACGCACTGTATTGCAAAAAGGCTGCATCACTAGTTACTTGATTCATCGCTGTGTCAACAAGAACATATTTTTTTAATGAATACTCTTCTTGCTCTTAACTCCACATAGTGAACCAATTTATTCTTGCTTTGATTGCAATTTGAAAGGAAAGACCCTGGCAACTCTTCAACTCTAGACAGATCCCCTGCGCACACGAACAAGGATACGACACTGGAATAGAGACGCAGTTCTTTTCAGAAATAAACATATCTAATGCTTCCAAACAGATCATAAGAATAGTTAAGGAAAACAAAACCATTACCACCCATTTGAGGGCATCAGGAAAGGGTTAGACAACCGATATTTTGTCTGCCGGGGGGACATGTTCGTTGTCTGATCGTCGGTCGGCCGCAATTTGTCGCTGCCCTTCCCCCCTGCGCATAATCAGTGCGTAATGGGCCTTAGATCTGGCCTAATTGCGTTCGGGCCCGGAGTCCCGAGACAGATTTAGGCCGCATCTGCCTTCATTAGGCCCCTAATTGACGGGCCGCGCACGATTTGTGGGGCCATAAAGTGCGACGCCGTCACCCCTGCGCCTTATTTACTTACCTCGACCGCACTCTGATTCGGAAGGGAAAGAAAAGGAGCGCCGCCGCTCTCTGTTTGTTTGGAGCATTCGGCCGACGCATTCCAGGAATGCGATGGAATAAAAATCAAAGGACGTGATGGACGAGTGTGAACGTAACTCCTTCACGGAAGAAAAAAGAAAAGGAATGGTAGATTTGTGTGCAGAACAGAATTGGATCTTCTAGAGCAGGGCTTCTTGAATTTTTTCCAGTCGCCACCATCAAATGTATCCTAATATATACTATCAATTTCACACTACCTTTACTTTTTTTTATAGATCCAGCTTTCTTGCTAGAGCTTCTTTCCAGCTTGGCATAATGTAGATTAATTTTTTTTGTGTGTTTTGCATTCTGGTGTGCTAAGCATGCAAAGTAAGTATTGTAATCGTTAAAAAATTCAATCACGAGATTTTGAGGAATCTCTGAGTTTTAGACCTTTATGAGACCAGGGTCAGCCTTACGAGGTGTAGGGGTTAGGGTGGGCCGTTTTTTTTTTTTTTTTCAAAACCTTTTGGGCCAAAAAATTTCCCCCTAGGAAAAAAAATAAAAACCCAAAAAAAAAAAAAAAAAAAAAAATTCTTTTGCTTACATATGGGGGTAGAGCATCGATCCTAAACTTTTCAAAAATATACGATTTTAATAATTTTTCTAATAACTGGAAAAAAATCAAATAACTTCTATAACAAGTAGCTATAGGTATAGTTTAGTACAACAAAGTGTAGTAAAGATAAATAAATGAAAAACTAATTATATATTTTACAATTTGTTAGTAGCGCATTACACTAAAAAAACCCTCATTTTTTTACAAAAAAATTGACAAATTTCCATTGAAACAAAAAGTTGTTTCTGATTGTGTAAAATTTCAATTTGTAATCAAATATAGTCCTTTACTTGCCTTCAGTTTCTTTTGGTACTTTGAAATAAGATTTGCATGAAAAATTGGCATTGGAGATCTTGAAAGAAGTGTAGTTCTTATAAAACCATCTCTGGAATTGGAACCGACGACCTTTTGTGATGCCTCGGTTACCAACTTCACACATCGTTCCACTGCTTGGGTATGGCATGGGAAGACACCCTCGTGATTGAAAAAGTGAACTCAAAGCAGTTTCAAAGAACCATAAAAGAGGAACATTATTCAATTTTACAAGAACCAGGTTCTGTGTTAGTTGGTCACGTTGCACCCTTTTCTGGGTCTGCTCAAAATATTGCCAATAACATTCTTTCTTATTTGACTCAAACTAGACTTTTATTACATGAAATGGACGTAATTAGATCTGATGAAACCGTTACCAATGTGGAAAACAGGTGTTATTTTCTAAATTGAAAAACAAGTTAAAATGCCACTACAGTGTGTGTGTGTGGGGGCCTCTTATACTTGAATGAATTGCCATTTCTGCATCTGTTCATAAAATTAGATTGTGAAACGACTGGGCCAAAATCATTTAGTTGCCCGATTGGCACACAGTCCAGTAAATGTGAGAAACTCCAAGTGATAAATTTTTAAAGTAATTAGTGTGAGATTCCAGAAATTGAACTGAAAATTTTAAGCAAAGATAAGCAGTATCTGCTGGACATAAGTTATGCTATAAAATCAGGTAGCTCTCCTGAAGATTTATCTGTTTCTTGAACCTGGTCCACTTTCCCATTCAAGATGGTTAACAACGGCGAACAGAGTTGCGGTTAGTATATATATAAATAAAAGAAAAAAAGATGTCTGTCCCTCACTGGATTGTTACACCACCCCGAAAGCTAGTCTGACTCGTGTGCTTAAGTTATGGGTTAGAAACTTTCCTTTCCTCGATATCTAGTAGTAATCGTTTTTTCCGGAAAGTCTGTCTTATCTGGCGAGTGTGAACTCGATAACTCAAAAACGCAATGAGCCAGATAGATGAAATTCAATATGGTTTCATTACTTGGTTTGTAGACCTGTATTAAATTGTGAGACAAACCCATCCAAGAGAAGAGTGCCCGCCATACCTGTGTGTGTTTGAATACGGTAACTTTAAAACGCAACAAGTTGGATGGATGTAATTTAAAAGCCACGCCCCTTCCAGACAAAGCATAAGACAACAGGCAGTTATATGTTAGATGACCTGCGCAGTCTTTTATGTCATGTGACTATTGCGTTGCATTAACTGACTCCATTGTATCACTGGATCTGGAAAAAGTCACACATAGAAGCGTTTAAGAACAGTCGCTTTTTTGATATTTCTTTTATAGAATGGGTTATCATAAGCAAATCAATTTAAACACCATAACATTTTAACTACACTATTTTAAACACTAATTTTTGATAAATTGAATTAAAACAACAACAGAAAATGCAGGTTTGCTCCCGGGTAATTGCGGTTGCTTTGCAAATGCAATTAGTATCTGGAAACAAACTACCTGCGTCAGAACTCTGGAAGAAATGTACATTTAGGAAATAAGCTTTCCAACGGCACTCATTCGCAACCAATTTAGTAAATTTTTTGCATAAATATTAACATCCAAAAAAGAAATAACGAATAAAAATTATTGGAATGATTGATGGCAAATTAATTCCAAGAAATTCTGAATATATAGCATATGTGATCAAACATGGATCATTCATTACATTATTAAGTACCAGCTAGCGATACATGAGCTCTGAAATCGTAGTTGAAAGATGAGGAGGATTAAAAATCGTAGAATGGTGGCCTTTCCTCCCTCAAAAAATGATCTTACTGTTAATCTGCTCCTGGAGGACAAAGGACTAATTAAGATCAATTATATTTTCTATATACTGTCACAGCTTTTCACTGTATCGATACCAGAAGATGAAGGAAAAGAGTCAAAAATCGAAAGAAGAAATGATTCAAAATCTCGAATCATTTCTTCTTCAGAGCAAACTTTGGCGAATCTTTCAGAATGAGCTCCAATGAGCCAGTAATTGACCGATCGAAGCGAGGTTCTGTTTCAGCTCGACCGTTCAACATTTCTTCTGGGAATTTGTTTGCTATACAATCACGACCAAACGCGTTGTTAGATTTTCTTCGAATTTTGCATTAATATTCCTTGAAGTCATTGAAAACGACGTATGTGTAAAGATTCTTATTCTTCTATTTCGTTTCAAGATGGCCGTTTAAGTGTTTCAATGTTTGGAGATTCAATGGCGAGTTTGGCACCATTAAAGAGTATGAGTTATTTTGGTAATGGCGAAATATTTATTTGTAATTATGTACTGTTAAAAGAAGACATTTTGTTGTATTTTTGTAAACATTGATAAAAGCAGAGATTTAATTGTAATTTTGTAAATAGTGATAAAAACAGAGACTTGTGTAAACAATTTGCAATCCGAAAAAAAATGGCTGAACCTTTAACGACTGTGATGAAAAGCAGATCTCAGATTTTTTAGGTAGATTCCTTATAGGAAGTCTACCTATTGCAATGACACGACTTTCGGAAAATTTCTGCATATCTTCACCGATCATGACCCCTAGAACCCCAATATATATATAAACTTTTGATATTTTTCTATTAACTATGATATTTTTCAATTTTATTTTGGTTTTTATCTATTTTTTGCCATTGTGTCTTGATTGTTTTTGAGTTTTTGTCTTGTGTTTCTAAGTTTGTTTTGATATAGGTATATATATATATATATAACCCTTTTTCCCATGTTATAGTGTGAACACGATAACTGAAGTAATTTCGATCTAAATTTAACCAGCCTGGGATATGTTGTAAGGATAGTAAAAATCTCAGTCGAGTTCGTAGATGGGATATCCAGCTCAAAGGGGACGGAAATTTTTATTTTCCCATAATTCCCTTACGGTTGAAGATAGAAAGAAAATTCAAATTAGGCGAATTATTGCCTTATCATAACAAACAATATTTGCATTTAAACTTTTTCGATAGATATAATTGCTTAGAAGTTATGAGCTGAAAAGTGATTTTCCCACCCTTCCCCTCCTCTCCCCCTAACTTAAAGTACATTTTAACCTATGCATGTTACCCCTTGTCGGAAAGCTCTCGTCATTTGCAGTCTCTTCCACCCGCTTTCATTGTTGCAGCTCTAATCCTTATGAGAATAGAGAGCGAAATGTTCTTTTCTTTATTATTAGTAGAGTCGTATATATATATAACGCTTTTGCCGATGTTATCTTGTGAACTCGATAACTAGAGTAATTTTGATTAGATTTTAACCGGCGAGGGATATGTTGTAAGCTCTGTGAAAATATCTAGTTTGTAGATGGGCTAACCAGCTAAAAGGGGTTGGAAATGGTGGGGAACTGAAAATTTCATTTTCCCATAATTCCTTTACGATTGAAGATAGAATGGAAACTCAAAATAGGCGAATTATTGCCTCTTCATAATAAACAACTTTTGTATTGAAACTTTTTGGATAGTTACAATTTTATGAGCTAAGTTATGAGCTAAAATGCCTAAAGATAGGAAAAAAAATTCAATTCTACGACTAAAGAAAGGAAAAAAAAATCAATTAAGTGAATTAGCACCTTATCAGAACGAACAACTTTTATATTAAAAGTTTTTGTCAGCTAAAATTGCTTAGAAGTTATGAGCTGAAAAGCGATATTTAATCCCCCCCCCCCAATTTATCATTTCCCCATTACTCTGTTACGACTGAAGATAGAAAGAAACTCTCAATTAGGGGAATTATCGCATAATCATAACGAACAACTTTTATACTAAAAGTTTTTTGACAGCTACAATTGCTTAGAAGTTATGAGCTGAAAAGCGATGTTCAATTCCCCCCAATTTATTTTTTCCCCATAGCCCCGTTACGATTGAAGATAGAAAGAAAATTTCAATTAGGGGAATTATCATCTTATCGTAACAAACTACTTTTATATTGAAAGTTTTTTTACAGCAAGAATTAATATTTTAATGAAAAAATTACTATTGTATAAATATTATAATACACAAATTCCTTTTCTGATCTGAAACGTTTTTAATTAAAATGAGAATATCAATTAAAAAAGACGACTTTTGAAAACAGCCGTTTTCTCCATACATTATTATTTGTTATATAGGTACTTCAAATTTTGTTAACAATTACTAAAGTAAAAGAAAGGTTTTAAATAATATTTTGAAACAAATAAATTAACTAGTTAATTATTCATTAATTTAAAGCAATAGTTGTTCCCGATATAAATTGTTAATCGTCTACAGTTAAAATTTTCTTTTAGCATTCTTCCTTCTGGAAACAGTTCTTTGTATTATTGTTGTTCTTCAACAAGAATATTGTTATGAATTCAGTCTAAAATTAATTTTGAAAAAATATTAAAATGAGAGAAACAAATTTATGGAAATGAAAGATATCGCGGAAAAAAGCCTTGCTTAATTTTTTAATTAAGTGAAATTTTAAGCAACTTTTAGGATTTGAAAAGTTGAAGGTGACCTTTTTCTTTTCTTAAATAAAAAGTTTGCAAAGTTTGATTGAAATCAGTCCAGTGGTTTAGGAGAAGATGTGGGACATACATACAGAGATAGATAATTATAAGATAAAGATTGCTGTCAAATAGTTTGAGCCATAAAAAAGGTTTTAGTGGAGATTTTGTAACAATTAATTATTTAAATTTAATTAAGTAAATAGCTAATTTTAATTAATCAAACAGTTAATTTGATAATTAGTGAATTTGACAGATTACTTTAATTTGATATTTAACTAAACATGGCGGGACCATGATTTGTTTAATAAAATTAATATAAAATAGCCAAAAACGATAGATATTTAAATAAGAGTTCCCTTTATCCTTTTTGATATTGAAAAATATCTCCTTAACTTTAAAATTGTTTTGGGATTTTCTGCCTGAGTATTTGGTTTTAACCGTCAATGGAGATTTAAATTTACTGTTCAAATTGGCTTCATTCATATCCTATGCTTTAAACATAAATAATAAGATCTATAATCTATTCTTAACAAAACTACATGAAATATTTTAAAAATATAATGAAACTTTATTTTTAAGAAATCAATAATCAAAAAGTAACAAAAACTTTATCTCACAAAAGTCTTAGTATCATACACTGAAATATTTTCGGATAAATTCATAATTTAAATTATCGTCTGTCGCTTTATTTTTATTTTTGAATTGTGGTGGCATTTAAAAATTCGTTTGGCTTTAATTTTTGCTTGTTTACACCGTAATATTCAATTTATTATTTAAAAATGGCTCGTAGTCATAAAGAAACAACAATCAGCATTCGAAAATTGATTATTTTTCATCATAGCAGAGGTAAATCAGTTCGGAATATCACTAAATTAGTTATTTTATCCCATTCTACAGTGCAGTATGTGCTAAAACGCTTTAAAGAAGAAAATTGGATCGGAAACAAGGTAAGAAAAGGTCGACAGGCCAAGTTAACAAAACGCTATCAGAGATTTATAATTAGAAAATTTGTGAAAAATCACGTTTGAGTGCTTTAAAAGTTTCTGCAGAATTTAATGAAAAAATTTCTACTTCAATTTCACCTGAAACTGTTCGATGTGTTCTCAGTGCAGCTGGATGAAATGGGCGTTCTGCCCGTAGAAAATTTTTTGTCAGTGCGAAAAACAGAAAGCTTAGTCTCAAAATCAATGTTAAATAAACCCGAAACGAATTGGAATAATGTCTTATTTGTAGATGAAAGCAAATTTAACATTTTTGGTTCCGATAGACGCATAATGGTATGGAGAAGAAAAAATTAGGAACTTAATCCCAAGAACTTAGTTGGAACAGTTAAGTATGGCGGTGGAGGTGTCCTTGTGTGGGGGTGCATGTCAGCATCAGGACTAGGTAATTTAGTATTTATTGATGGCATAATGAATCATGCTTTTTATTTAAATATTTTAAGAGACAATTTAAAATTTTCAGCCCAAAATTTGGGTATTGGAAACAACTTTTTTTAAAAAAAATCAAAATAACGATCCTAATCACACGGTTCTCAACGTTCGTCTCTGGTGTCTCTATAATTGTCCACAAATTTGAAAACACCACTTCAATCGCCATATTTAAACCCGATAGAACATATTTGGAGAGAACTGGAGGTTAGAGTATGAAAACACGACATTAAAACAAAAAGCGAACTAAAAGCAGTAATGATGGAAGAATTGATAAACATTGATGCAGAAATTACAAAAAAAACTAGTGAAATCTATTCCCAAACGTTTAAAAGCTGTTGTGGATGCTGAAGGATATCCTACTAAATATTAATATAACGAAAAATTAGAATATTTACTAATATGTAGAGATTTTTTAAAGTGTGCGAAGACTTTTGTGGATAAAGTTTTTGTTACTTTTTGATTATTTATTTCTTAAAAATAAAGTTTTGCTATGTTTTTTAAAAAACTGTAGTTTTGTTAAGAATAGATTATAGATCTTATTATTAAATACCTATTCTGAAATATTAATTTTAATTAATGGATAGAACCCTATTTCATTGAAAATCGTAAGTGTACGAACACTTTTGGGAGCCACTTTAGTTTAGAGAAAAAAAGTCCTGAATTTTAACGTAATTGGACTTTTTTAAAAAATGTTTAATTTGCTGTGAGTAGATTTTTCTTAAAATGAAAAAAAAAACCCATTTCTTTAGTTCTTGAAACCGATTCCAAATTTGTTTAAATTGAAATAAAGTGATTCGATACATTTTCAGCCATCAAATATAAAATATTTGGAAGTTTAAGAATAAATTATTTAAACTATTTCTATTGAAAATCAATGCTTGTTGAATTGAATTACTGTAAATGTTACATGCAATTCACCATCGCATTTTAAATAATTTTAAATATTCTCTGGGTTTTTTCCTATATTGAATCATTTTTCAACTAAATTTTTAGCTGAATCATTTTTCAACATTCAGAAAAGCGTAGCAAAATCAATGAAAAGTACTGTTAACTGCTCACGAAAATGGTTTTTCCTTTGACTTTCTGAAAACTTAGAACTTTTCTAAGTAATTCAAATTTCTCCACTGCTTAATTTCTTTTTATTCTCAAAGAATCATTCGACTTTATTGATGAGTCTGAGTTCGTAGAACTAATACCGATTTAATCTTCTATTTGAATATTTATATACATAAAAAAGAGACTGAAATTTCCAAGGAAGACAAATTGGAAAACGGAACTCGTTAAAACTTCCATTATTTTGCAAACTCAAGACGAGGAAATTCCTTACAAAGGAAGAAGAAAGAAATCTCGCCATTTTATATTTCCCATTCATAAATCGTTTGGCTTCTGCTACGAACCATTTAAAATGATTTTCGGCCATGAATCTTTTGCACTTTTCCCCCTTCCGAAAAGCGTGGCACTTTTATTTCCGAAATTAAAACTAAAAAATATAACGGAGAGCGGTTATTCTTAAAAGCTATTAGGAAAGTCATTCCGGCTCTTCATATTTCTCGCTCTTTTATGACGGATTAATAGCAAACAGAAGAAACAAGTGAAATGAAAAGAGGAAGAGCGCTATTACCTTAATTGGATGGGTCCCGATATGTCCCCGGGGAGCAGAAATGCCGTAAAGAGAACTATCTAGAGGTAAAAAAGGGCGAAATATTGTCATATTGGAATTAATGGTTGTGAGAGAAGCGAAAGTCAGTCAAAACTGTCGATAGATAATCGAATTTGAAAAATCGATTCCCCAAAAACGTTTAGTGTAATCGATTCTGTTTTTTACTTTAGGTGCTATCTATTATAATCGATCCGATAAAATTAATAGTTATTTGTTAAATACTCCTAAAATGTATTGTTTACAAAAATATTTACAGTATTCTGGAAATATTTTATTAAATGACAATACAGGTATACGAACAATTTAATTCCGATGAAATATTCGATAAAAAATTTAATATAGAATAAGTATATTGTATTTAATACTGAAAGAATAAACCACACATGGACCGAATATGATTTGAATTTGAATGTTATCTTTTGGAACTGGAAATTCCAAACTGAATAATTTCATTGACTGTATTAATCATTAGATGCTACATTGATAGATATATTGTGCCACGGTTTTGAAGAAAATTTGTTCTGTTTAAGCTAATTCGAGTAAGGGTATAATGAATGAATTTAAAAATATTGTGCAAAATCAGAAACAATTGATTTAAAATTTGGAAATTAATGAACGAACTTTTCCGATGACTGCATATCGAAATCTCCCAGAATTATTTTTAGATACAGTAAAATTTCTCTAAGCAGCCCTGCACGACGGTCACCCCTCTCAACGGCCATTTTTGTTTGGCACAGAATTTTTGACACATAGACGTCATATTAAAATAACCTCCAGGAACGGTCACTCAAAGACCACAGAACGGCCGGGTTGGGCTTCCGTTCAACTTCAATGAAAAATTCATTCCTTTCGTCTCACGGATCCTTCAAAAACAGCACTTGAAAGGAGATCGAAATTAATCACTCCGCTTCCAGTGTGAAGACTAAAGTGAACTTCAGCCTCTGCAGGGAAGGGGCATTTAAGAATTCATTTTTGCCTTTCAAGAGTCGGGTCGGACTCTGACAAAGAAGCCACTGATATGAGTTGCACCAATCAGCAAATGAAATTTTCAGTTCAACAGATTTTCGAAAAAATAAATGATGTTACTGTCCATTTCTCAATAACTAATGACGAATATATTAGGGATTTACTTTTTCCACTAAAAAACAAAATTGGAAAAAAGTTGCCTCTGAAACATCTAAACGATCCGAGCAAACACAAATTGTTTCTTTATTCAAAGAAAAAAAAATTAAGAACGAGCTTCTTTCTGTAGATGATCCTTAAAATTTACTTTATCAGGAATAACGAAATAGGTTTTGTTTTAGATCATATTTTGTACTTCCAATCATGAAACACCTTTAGAGCGGTCACACCTCTGAACAGCAACTCTTCCTGGGAGGTTCCACTGTGATATTTAAAATTCCATTAAAAATATTCTATTTTCAGAATTGTAATAAAAAGAAAATTCTCCAGATTGTTAAAAAAATTTAAATTAGAACCTGATAAGTGGAAGTAGAAATCGATTTGAGGACTATTCTAGAAAATTTTGTCGTAGCAATTCAAAAACAATTACTGTGATAGAACAGACTTCTGGATTTTGACATATAATAGTAATTTTCAAACGTTGTTTATTGATTAAATAATGTCGAATCCAATTTCGACCGTTTCAAAAGTTAGTTTTATTAAACTGATTTTAAAATTAAAATATGGAGTGAATTATTCCAGCAGAAAAGTTAAATGAAGGCATTTAATTTACAGGGCGAGTTTTAACTGACTTAAAGATTTTTTTGAACTGAAGTAACTTTTGGGTCGTCTTAGATAGAATTACAAACGCTTTAATCGAAAAGAGAATGGAAAAGGCATTTCGTGGATAATGTTTTCAAACTGAGAACTTACGAAGGTAACACAATAGCACAGTCTAATAGTTAAAATAATAATAAAATAATAATAATAATAATAATAATAATAATAATAATAA